>JASAND010019981.1:0-46155 GCA_030248195.1 Trissonchulus latispiculum | reverse complement strand
AACCTAGGGCGCTAGCCAGCTGAACTTTGAATAATGCCATAACTTAACATATGAGAAACCAATATTTAATCAACCCTTTTTAATGTTAATACTAATAAACATGATAAAGTCAACTTCAAAAAGGGAACGCCCTTGGCGCCCTTACCATAAGTGATAAGTCAACAGTCAAAGACTAGGTGCCAGGCCTCAGGGCCACCACCACTTGGATACACAAATTACTCAAAAAAAACCAAAGATGAGATAACCGATGCTGCCAACTTCAACGAGAACAAACTTGAAGACTGACTAAAGTTTGTAGTCAGGCGTTTCATCCAGTCAGTCAGTTCAGCGAAATTTACCTTGGCATTTCTGGCTGAGGCAAAAATAACTCATACAACCCAACGTATACAGCACAACTTAAGACCGAGATTTTGAAAAGGAAATTAAAAGTCAATTCTCAGAATTAAGGCCGCAAAAGCAGATAGACGTTACAATACCAAGAATGTTGAAATGCCAACACTCAGAGCTTGCCTACGCTAGACAGCAAAACATACTATCAAAATGTTAGCATAAGCTTAAAGCTTACATAGGGTGACTTTTACATTGGCATTGACCAGTCAATTAACATAAGAACAAGAACATTTAAACAGCAAGTGAAAAGATGGAGACAAAGCTTGATAGTTAGGGACTTAGCTAAACATAATCCTTACATTAGAAAGAAAAAATGTTAAGCTCCATTTTGATATAAAAATAGCTTCTTAACTCCAGGTAATGAATGAGTAATAAGGGTTTAAAGTTGATGTCTCCAAAAGGAATCACCACCTTAAGGCGTACTGCTGATGGTTAGAAAAATATTCAATTTTGAAAAGTAGGTTTTTTCCGCCGATGGGTTTTTTCCTGCCCACTCTGGTCACCCCCAGGTCGCACTGGAGTTGTCAGAACAGTATGGCATATATTATCGTGCAGAGCAACCCTTACCCTACATGTACGTCGAATCCGCTTAGGTCTTTCCAGTCGTTCAGGGTGACTCGGCAAAGTTTGTCAAATATTGGGACTTGGACGGACCAAAACTTTCGAATATTTCAGTTCCAAAAAATTTGCAAGTAAGCGGCTGGGCTACAATAATACACCTCTAGAGTAGTTTTGGACGGTCTCCAACATAGGCTGTTAAAATCCTGTAGCTATAGCCATAGCTCATACCGGTTAGTCCACACTGGGGGTGGGCTTTTTCCTGCTTGACTGTATTCGGCGAAGATATATATGTATATATGAATCGATTTCTGGGAAATTCGACTGCACTGCCTGTACTTCCGGATAACCTTCAAAAATCTCTTCCGGAGTACGCTTTTTATGTAAACCTTTCCCTTTATGGTAAACCTTTATGTAAAACTTATGTAAACCTTTCCCCTCTTTCCTTCCTTTCCCTCCTCTTTTGTTTCACGCGCTCTCGTTGCGGCCAAAGGGTTTTCTCTTCTATGTTGAGTTTATGTAGTTTGTGTATAACTATTGTGTATATGTCCTGGTATGTTCCGGCGTAGTCTTACCATCGTCTCGGAGCCACCTAGTATGTGTATGAGTTGTATTGTTGTTCCGAGTAGTGTTCCTGGAGTCCTAGGGCCGCAGAATACGACCAAATCTTATCTTTCTGGTGTCTTCTAAACCAATGTTTTATCTTTACTAGTAGCTAAAATGTTACGTAGTTTAACCCCTGTTTTATTACTAATCTTGCCTTGCGGCCGCGGCGAGGGTGCGCATTTCAAAAGAGGAGGTAATCTGTGGAATATTTTATAACGTTCTCCTTGAATTCAATTAAAAATTACTAAAGTGCAATGCTATCTTCATGAACAATAAATCAAACTCCTTTCTTTTGTGTATAAGCCTCAATTTCTGTAGCTAATATTCAAAAGTTGGGTTGACCGCCCATTTTTACAGGCAGTCTGGATTCTCCTTCTCGTGGATAGGCGGTGCTATATGACAATTCTCAGACAGGTTGGTTGGGGGGTACATTCTTAGGTGTAGTCTCCGGGGTTACCCTTCCTATTTTTGTGTTTTGTATTTTGTTTATTCTATGTTCCTTTTGAAATTCTATAGATAATTGTTTCTGGAAAATATATTGCATAAAGCTCTACTTCTGAACCTTTGAAAAGTAAACTTGCGGTACTAAAAATAGATTGCCGTCGCGTACTGTAGTCGGTTAAGGGTAAGCGGAACTGGAGTGAATTAGACATGCACACACTCACAATCCTGTAATCATTACTGTACTCTACAACTAGCGAACGTTCCTTCAGCTGAGTAGCATGTCTGATTCCCTCCGCCCGCTTACTCGTTATTTGAAACGATTACGGGACGAGAGGGTAAGATTATTTTCAGAATTGCCTCCAAACCAATTAAAAAGGCGGAGACGTCATCCGTCGTGACGTCGACCAGGCTTTGAGACTCCTTCTGACAACTTGGTTGAGTTGTTTTTGACCAACCTTACGGGGCCAGTTTCCTGGCTAACACTTTGCACCTTCGGGTGATGATCATTACATTGTGATGTCTAATGCAGCAAACAACAACAACAAACCAACAGGCACCGGAAGTTTCTGATAGTTTTCTAAATCAACAGTCGGGCCAAAACATTCTTTCGACCAGGTCGGGGAGTCGACAGTTGGGGGGGGGGAATGTCCAACCAAATTTCACAAAATCCGAACCCACCCTTTAGTTCTAATCCACCCCTTCAACCTCCACAAGTTTTGATTTCTCCCCACCCCAATAATTCATAATTCAACAGTACGTTTTTACCATGTACCCGTTTACCGGAACAACTGTACCATTGGCGCAAATTCGAAGATTGGTTCTGTGTCAAGGAACCCGCACGTTTCGTTGCCCTTTCCAAGCCAACTACATGGCTGAAGAATTCGTGGCGGAGTGGATTCCTACGGAGTCTGTGCTACGTACTATGTGGTATGCCAAAACTGGTCCGGGCTCGTTAATTCGCGCCCTACTGATGTTAGATGTCATCAGAGCAAAAGCGGCATCATGCCCCCAGTTTCGGCGCTGGCTCCATGACACTGGAGTGGCATTGGCGTACCTCGCCGAAGCAGTATCTGGACACCTCTACTGTGGTTGTGGCTTTCACGCCTCGGAGCTGCGTTCTATGTTAACTCTGTAACACAGATGATATCGAGGTTACTGAAAGCTATTTCACATTTTAAATCATCTACAGAATCTTAGGTTTGCAGGGGAAAATTTGTTTTATACGGTCAGAAGGTGTTTGATAACCAGACAAATTTACTTTGACGGAGTGGGTGGTTGGGTTGGAGGAATTTGATTTGTATTTTGATTAGAGTTGGGTTTAGGCTTTGGGCGGGGGATAATTTTCCCCTACTGATGATGGCATCCTGCTTCAAATTCCTACTACGCCTCAATTCATCACGTAACTGGCGATCGGCCTCGCGTTGCGCATACGTTAGGTCAGGGCGGCACCAAGCCATCCTGTCCTCCTGATTTCTTTAATATTGAGCTATCGGTCCAAATTTTATATCTATAATCCCGATAATGCAAGCGCCCCCTTAAGGATCTGGGGTCGGCCAGGGCGGCTAAGCCGTCCGTGAAAACCCAAAGAGCGCCAGCCCGATCGACATTAACTGACTCAGCAAAATTACGAACATATTCTAAATCCGACAGTCCTTCTTTGTTTGACTCGGGCAAACCCAGTAGCACCAAATTCTGTCGTTTTGAAGTCATTTCGCTGACGTCACTGACAGCGGCAGAGAGCATGGATGGAATGAAGTTGAGTTGAAGTTCTCCAGATCGACAATGCGTCGTTCGATCGCAGCCATATATCGAGCAACGCTGGGGTTTTGATATCCAGACAAAAGGTTATCCGGACCATGGAAAAAGGTAGTGTCCAAGTCAACAGCGTGATTGGAGGAACCACGTTTAGATTGGAGGAAGCACAGGAGGTAACTGGCGGAGCAGCGCCGGCGGTAACAGAAGGGAGTTCGCGGAAATACGATCTAGAACATCAGAAAGCTGTTCCTGCGTTTCGGTCAAATTGTTTTCGTCTCCTGTTGTTTGGTATCCTGTTAGATAATTCGGGACTCCAGTAAGTCAATTTTACTACACTTCAGATGAATGAATTCTGACAGGCATTCACAATAATATTCCGAAAGTGGTAAGTTGAACGCCTTGAGTTTCTCCTTACCGAAACAAAAAATCGGACAATCCAGCACACTAGTGGTGAATAAGGCCTCCACAGCCACCACATTTGACTGTATAGTCCATGTGTAATATTGCGATTGCAAACAACGCAAATGCCAAGATCAGGGGTGGTAGCCGGTGGAGGGGGCATCTCCAGAAATTTGATAAATTGAGAATCAAAAAATTATCCAAAACTGAACGTATAAAGGAAAATACCGAATAAATGGAATAATCGAAGAATTGAAAAAATCGAGATAGTTAGAAAGAGGAATAGTTCGCCAATAAAAACGGAGAGAAATAATAGTAGCCGAAGACTGCAAAGGAAATACAGAAAGCAAATGAAGTAATGTTAATGACCCACTCCACCGCCATAATAGGAGCAGCCTACAACAAAAATACAACCCATTTTTTCCTAATCGAATCAAATTGGGTTAAAACCATTCATAATAATTCATAATAAAAATAGGACCTTTTCCCGATATGTCGTGAAGATTGGCGATATTAGCTAATCGTTAAGATTAGCTAAGATTGGCGATATTGGCGTAAATGGATTGAAAGATTTTACTGCAGAAAAGAGCAGCACAGTCAATAAGAATAGACACATTTCGACAAATATCGCCACGATTTCGCGATATGTCGCGAAAGGTCCTGTTTTTAAGGGGGCGCTTCCATTATCGGGATTATTGATGTAAAATTTGGACCGATTGCTCAATTTTAAAGAAATCCCAACTGAAGTTACTTTGGTTGGCGGGGCATGTTTTGACAAAATTTCAGTAACTGAAACCATCTGCTTGGCTAGCTACCATTATGGCTTAAAATATCGAAATTTTATTAAAGCCCCAAACGATTAATTCGAATGCACTATGTGAAAGAGCATAAAAAGAGCTTTACAACGATGTGCATATCACTTCTGCACGTGGTTTCTATCAAAAGTTACAGGCGGTTGAATAATTGGCAAATTTACGTTGACCATTCTCATTTCGTTTAGCAAAGTAAAAACTAACAGTTCGAAAATGAATTCTAAAGGATATTTCATGATGCTTTTGTGTTGGATTTGTTTATTATTTCATAAAATGCACTATGCAACTTATTAAAATCATAATATATGTGCAAAACAAAAGCAATTAGTGTGAAATTTTCCAATTTAACTTTCTTATAAATGCTTCAACCAAAGTTGCTCAAATTTTGCATGTACGTTTATTAAAGAGGTACGTAGGGGCACTTTTTTCAGTTTTTGTTTAAGCCTTAAATTCCGTGCGATATCGACTTCTAAAGTTTTTGAACATTTATTAAATACTCAAAATTGCACAAATCAAAAAAATGAAAAAGTGCCCCTGCATTAGGTCCGTTTATAGATTTGTGCAAAATTAGAGCTACTTTTATTTAGCCGTTAATGAGTGACACCATTTTGAAAATTTAAAATTATCCCTCTTGTGTAAGTTGCAAGCCAAGCAATAAATTTTTCAAACTCAGCAAATTACTAGTACTTAACACCAACTATCGTTGCTGAAAATTTGAAAGAGATTGGTTGAGAATTGAATGCAGGATAGCCGGTCCCGGTAATGGAAGCGCCCCCTTAATGAATGTACTGAAGGTGTAATTTGGGGGTGTCTGGAGGGGAGGGTCTGGGGGGGGACGGACAGGACAACCCCCCCAGCCATTTTTCCAAACCCCCCTCCAAAAATGGTAATTCTGGCGGGGGGGGGGAGGGAGGGGGCTAAATGGGTAGTTGCGCCGAAGGCGCAAAAAATGGCCAAAACTTGGGTAATTTTAGGGCAAATTCTGCAAAATTTTTCAAAAAGTCCAAATTTTTGGCTTAAAGTGTTTCTTATTGTGAGAAATACAGGTTTTTAACGGTTTTATAGACGTTCTGGCTCAATATTGACCTTATTTTAGACATGATATTTTTCGAGGTTAAAACCCCTGGGCCCTGACTGTCTAAGTCTAATGTCAAAATTACTTCATGGCTGAATGTCGTTTGGCATTAGCAATGGCTGAAAATGCGATTTTTGGCATAGAAATAGAAAAACTTTTTGGGGAGGTTTGGGGGGGGGGGGTTGGGGCATAGTTTTGCCGGAAATGCCGTAAGCACTGGAAATTTGGTGGTCGACCCGCGAAATTTGATTGGGGTCTCCCACTCCCCTCCTAACCCCGCCCCCAAATTGGGACCTCAGAAAATAAAAAAATGGCTTAAAATTTTCTGCATTTTAACGCCTTTTCCGTGACAACCAGGCTTGTTTTTATAGTTTTAAGCGTTTATACGCGGTTGTAAAGCGATTTTAAGTCAAAATTTGAGAAAATTTTTTCAAAATCAAAACTGGCCGGGTGGGGGGGCGATTTTTTCGCCTTGGTCCCCCCTTATGGTTCGAAAAAAGTTTTTGTCTCCGATTTGACTGAGAAGTTGTCCCAAGGGTAAATCGAGGTCGCTAATTTCAAAAATCGAATCGAGAGATCGATCAGTAGAATCGATCGATCAAAATCGATCAAAAATTTTTTTGTATCCGATTTTCGCGAAAAGTTGCCCCTAGGGTAATTCGGTCGTGCTGATTCCGAATCTGCAGTCGAAATTTTAATCCCAGCTGCCAAAATCGAGTTATTCATGAATTTTTGAAAAATCGGTGAAAATCGATTTTTGAGGTTGAACGATCGATTTTTATGAAATGTCGACTTCAGATTCGGAATCAGCACCCCCGAATTACCCTAGGGGCAACTTTTCGCGAAAATCGGAGACAAAAATTTTTTTGATCGATTTTGATCGATCGATTCTACTGATCGATCGATCGGATCGATCTCTCGATTCGATTTTTGAAATCAGCGACCTCGATTTACCCTTGGGACAACTTCCCAGCCAAATTGGAGACAAAAATTTTTTCGAACCATAAGGGGGGACCAAGGCGAAAAAATCGCCCCCCCCCCATCTAAATAAGTGCCGAAAATTCTTGGGGGGGAGTACCCATAGGTGTAAGGGAAATTTGGGGTGGAGTTCTCCCCTCAACCTTTTGTGGGGGGGCCCTATGGAGACCTTCCAAACCCTCCCCCCACAAAATTTTCTATGTTTATATATTTCAAAAATCGCATTTTCAGCCGTTTCCAATGCCAATGAACATTCAACTATGAAGTAATTTAGTAATTTTAATTTAATTAGACATTGTTTTTAAATTCGAAAACTTGATTGCGAACATGTTTCCAAGTCCAAAATAAGGTCAATACGGAGTCAGAACGCCCATATGCAAGGCCGCACCCAGGGGGGGGTTCAAGGGGTCTAGACCACCCCTTTGGGGATGACAAAATGGGAAATTTTTGGTATTTGTATGGCAAAACCTGATATTTTTAAAAAAATTTACTTTTCACTTTTAATAAGATAATTCACTTTTTGCAAGAAATAAACGTCCAGTGTACAGTTTTTGGGCAAAAAAATGCAAAAATTCTTCAACTTCTGGGGGGCTCCCGTTGCGTTTTACTTTGGACCTCCCCTTTTCAAAATCCTGGGTGCGGGCCTGCACATATGTATATGATATAGTTAAAAACGTGTAATTCTCGCAATGATAACCAAAAATTTGGACATTTTTGAAAAATTTTGCAAAATTTATATACCCTAAAAATACCCAATTTTTGGCCGTTTTTCGCTCCCTCGGCGCGATTCCCCCCACCTCAGTTGGGGAGGGGGCGTGCCCCCCCAAAAAATTTCTGGGGGGAGGTTTGAGAAAATGGCTGGTGGGCTACCCCCCCCCCCCCCCCCAAACAGCCCCCTCCGCCTTACACGTACACCTATGGGAGTATATACCCCCAAACCCCTCCCGGCATAGGTGTATATACCTTGAGAAAAAGCTGGGGGTGGGGGTAGCCTTGCGCCCTTGCCTAGGTTAGGATAGGTGGGGGGGTCATCCGATTTTAGGTGGGGTGGGGTCTGGAAAAATCTAATTTGGGGGAGGGAAGGTGTAAAAAATTTCCTCCAGAAATTTAAAGCGGCATTTTTTCTATAAATTATATTAATTATTGTCAAAAACGACATATATATAGTGCGTTTTAAAATTGTTTGGACGTTGTAAAGCTGCTTTGTGCTTATATATATATATAGCTAATTTATAGCCATTTTTCAATTTTTTGCGAAACTTGTTTGTTTATCTTGTTTGGACCCCGTCTTATATAGGGGAGGGGTGGATGGACTGAGCTCGACTTGGGGGATAGTCGAAGTAGGAGAAGAGGGGGTCTGGTGGTCTGGCCTTCTCGTGGGGGATGGGGGAAGGTCTTACAGGCGGCAAACTGGAGCCTGGTACCCCTGTGCCTAGTTTACCCCTTCCCCAGAATTCGGACCTGAAAATTTTCGAAAAATGGCCAAAATACACACACACACACAAATATCTGAATATTAGCCCTTTTTTGTTTAAAATTATACAAAAGCTTGTTTTCAACGTTTTAGGCGTTTTCACAGCATATATAATATATTTTAAAACGGTTTTAAGCCAAGATTTGATTTTCAAAAACTGATCATTTTTAGCCAAATTTAGCTAACTTTTTGGGTTCAAAAATCTCGCGCGGGTGGTTGGTTCCGTCCGGGGAGGGGGGTAAGCAGCCGAAAGTTGGGGATATCAAAAATGCTGAGGGGGGCTGGGGTAATAAAATTTGGTAAAAAATTGGGATACTCCAAAGGAAAATACTAGTCATAGGTGTACCGCCTGTTTGGTTGGTGTGAGTTGTAGAAGGTCCAAATTAGGCCCGGAGTACCCCACCCAAATCCGAATTTGGTGGGGGAGGGCCCTCTAAACTGTACGCAAGTCTTTTAGCTAAAAATGCTCCTTTTGCGATGTACAGTCCAATAAACGTACTCAAATGCTTCTGTCACTAGTTCTGCTATCCAGTGGCGGATCCAGGGGGACCCGCCCCCCCATGCGATTTGGGCCCCTCCCTTTGACATTTCGGCCCCCCTTAGAAAATTTTTTCAGCTGTTTATATGCATATTTTGAGTGAAAGGTAAGCAGAATTTTATTAAACTATTATTCACATTATATATGTAAGGGATTATTATTCACACACTGTATATATATAATATTATTCAAAAAGTTTTATCAAATTTCGCCAGCGGCCCACTTACCTTTTACTTCTGCACTGCTTTATTACGTATATATATATATATATAGCAAGGTTCACAAAAAATCACCCACCTACTAGACGGCTAACAACAAGCCGCAGCCGGAAAATTTTTTGCATGGTAATAGCCTCAAGTCCCAACCCTAACATATGTAATATTGGCTGCCGAGGTCCAACTCCTCGGACAACTCCAGACCAAAATTGAAATTTTTGCTGGTACTCACTATGGACTTTGCGCAGCTACCCCATATTATGCATGTGACATGTCCTAACTCTAAGCTATCCAACCATATTATAGGGGAGCGCGAGAGCGCTCCCCTATAATATGGGTGTAAAAGGCTCAGTGCGGCCCTTGGAGACCCGTTCGAGCTCCGTGCCAGCTAAATACTCAACCAAACTGGACAATTTTGGTATCGTTGGAATCTACACGACGAGTACTACAAGTCGCAAAAAAGTTTTAGTCAAAATTTCCAACTTTGAAAATTTTCGCTTCCGGGCAAGTTAGGTCCGTTTGTTTTTTTTTCCGTGTAAGTCACGCTTGGAAAAATGCAATTTTCTGTCGCAGTGTTAGAACGATCTGGGCATTTTCAGCAGGTGAAGTTTGGTTTTTCTGAACGTATATACCCCGAAAGTGAACCTTTTTGATATTTTTTCGCTGCCCGGCCCGGCCGGCCACCTGTACGGCCGGCCAAAAGTGGACTTGGCGCTAAAATGGCCAAAAATGGCCAATTTTTTGTCAAAGCTACAGGACTCAGGGAAGACGCTAGAGAGACGTGGTTTGTTGCATAAGGATCCACGGAAGGGTTTATATGTCCTAACGAGGGCGATTTTTGATATCTGGCCAGGATCGTTCTGGCGGCCGGCCCAAAGTTGGTCCGGCCAAATAGCCATTTTCGGAAAATTTCTAAGTCCCAACTCTACAGGAAATAGTCAAAAATAGGCCTAAATATGCTGTTTTGGGCCATATAGTAGGACGCATATAAGGGTTATCGGGGTCGCTGAACACGATGAGCATAGTCGCAGCGCTGTGCGATGCTGCTATCGTGCTGCACTGCTATGCAACAACCACAGCACGCTGTCTGTAGACTTACTGTAAACGGCTGAACATATGAAACTTGGCGAAAATCATGTCTGTAGTAAGGGGGAACTGTAGCTATGTTAGTTGGTGCATTCTCTAGCTTCCACCGTGCTGTATGTGCTGCCCCAAACACAGCACCTTCAATAACAAGTTATTCATTTGTCACTGGTATTTGAAATTCGGCATACAGATAGTTTAGGACATGACAAACTATTATAGATACGTTTCGTATACTTATTACGATGTTACTATGTGGTTGCGCTGCAGTGGAGTGCTGCAGAAGCACAGCACGGCCCATAACTAGCTACAAGTAAGTTGCAATCGTCCGAAATTTTTTATACAAGTCCGGAAGAGCATTGTAAATTGTGTTTTATGAGTTTCCTTCACTGACAGTAAAGTTTGCATTTGGTTGCGCTGCAGTAGAGTGCTATATGCTATATATATACAGTAACTAAAACTATTGCAGCCATGGGTACTGGATGTTGGATTTCTGTCAAAATAGAGAAAAAGGAAGAAATTGGAGCTTTTCAAGCTTCTTTGTTCTGTACTTTCGGTTGACGATTAGTGATTGGCGGAATTTTTAAAGTTTCTTTCACACAGATTTAACGTTTTTGCTTTTTACTGAGAACCTTAAAAATGAAATAGGACAAGAATAAAAATGCTCCGGTGGAGCATGAAAAATGCAATATGGGTGACATTAGGTTGTAAATGGACTGAGGACTAGGTTTTAAAACGTTAATATGGGAGGGGCAGGTTGTAAATGCCAGGAGGACTAGATTAAAAGCGCACTAATATGGACCAGCTTCGCTGAACAACCCATATTCGCGGTCACTCATGCTCCACTCCACATGACATACGAATAAGATCTACATTCTTCAGCTTTCAAAGCAAGCGGGACGATTTTGAAATAGTAAAGCTTATTCCAAATAAACAATGCAGTTCTGATAGAAAGGTGTTCAAGGTGTTTTTCTGCACTGTCAGCGCAGAATCTTGTATTAAGTTGATGTGAAAAGCAGTTGACATTATGCACGTGTATTATTAAGTTGTATAATAAGGAGCACGACCACATATACTTGCAGGCCATGCTGACAAATCTTACAATTTTCCGAAGAACTGCCAATAGCAACAGAAAGCAGCAGCCGATAGAAACTCTGGACAGTTTCCGCGAATATGGGTTGTTCAGCGAAGCTGGTCCATATTAGTGCGCTTTTAACCTAGTCCTCCTGGCATTTACAACCTGCCCCTCCCATATTAACGTTTTAAAACCTAGTCCTCAGTCCATTTACAACCTAATGTCACCCATATTGCATTTTTCATGCTCAACCGGAGCATTTTTATTCTTGTATATATAGCAAGCTTAACAAAAAAATCACCCGAAATTTTAACAAAAAAATCACCCCACGCTGACTCACAGGAAAGTCGCAGAGACCCAATTTTTGCAAGGTGATAGCCACACATCTCGACATTACAGCCTGTGAGTTTGAGCCCCTAGACCCTTTATAGTCAAGCGGAAAAAACCCACTTTTCAGATTTTTGGCCAGAACTTTTTAATGGTTTGACATATCGAAATGCTGATTATACAGGTAGCTAGGCCTAGTCGTAAGCTTTCTTATGAGCTATAGAACACCTCTCTAGGGTGTGCCGTTAGCGAGAAAAATTGTCCCAAACTGGCGGGAAAAAAAGCCCAATGCGGGAAAAACCCATATGCAGGAAAAAACCACCCCAAAAAATTTTTGGCAGGCTGCCAGGAGCATTTCTAACCATTCCAAATGAAAGAGCGGGTTATTTTTAGTACATGCATCAAAATATATTAGATTTTGCACTAAAATTAAGGTCATATGGTCATTTGAAAATGTTGTATCTTTAACACATATATAAACATAGGCAAATTTTGGAAATTTTTAAAAATTGTTTATTTTCGGCAGTTTCAGGGTTTTTTTGAAAAGCGGACCTGCGTAAATTTTGCGTATTTTTGTTTGCGAGTGCGTATTTTTAATTTCGACTGCGTAAAATTACAAAAATCGCTTCTCAACGCTACAAAAGCTATAAACGCATTAGCGTCGAATTAATGCTGTTTTTAAGAGTTTTAAACAACGTTAAGAATCTTAGCTCGAGTTTAAATTGCGTGCTGTCTCTGTGGTGTAAGAGTATGAATGAATAGGTGACGAAAAATATATAGATACGCAGGGGGTCTGGGGGGCGCAGCCCCCAAGAAGTTGAAGAAAATTTTAAATTTCGGAGTAAATTTGCTCTTAAAACTTTTACTTCTTTGCCTTGAACAGTTTAACATTTAACTATTTAACATTTAACATTTAACATTTAACCTTGATTGAACACATATATATATATACGTATAAGATTGTAATTTATATACTATATATATCAAATCAAATAGAAAGAAAAGCATCGCATGGTACAACGTGGGCTTGGGCACAAAGTATAATCAACTGTAGACGGAAGGAGAATCGAAGAGATATGCGAGGCGAGGGTCTGGGGGGCGGAAGCCCCCCAGAAGAAGCCAGAGCCCAAACTACGGTAAATTGTCTCAAGAAATTAATTTAGAGCACTCTAGAAATTCCTACTACCGAATTTTCGGCTGCGTATTTTGGTGCGTATTTTTGTTTTTGACTGCGTATTTTTAAGCTCGACTGCGTAAATACGCAGTATTTTACGCAAAAAACCGTGGGCAGTTTAAGCATTCTATCGTGTAGAAAACGTGTTTTTCTTGTATTTAGAGTCAAACTAGACCCATTTTAAGGCAAAAATAAGCAATTTTTGGTCAAAATTGAAATTTTGGCTTGAAATGGCACCGTGTCCGATTTAGACCCCCTGGACCATCGATAACAGTACGAACCCAGGTAAAACCTATACCAATTTAATCTATAAGCTCTATTAAACAAATGTATATATATGTATTGGTTTGACCTTTCCGGTCAATGGTTAGAAAAAAAATTTAATTTTGAAAAGTGGGTTTTTTTCCCGCCAACTCCAGGTCACCCCCAGGTCGCACCGGAGGGGTCAGAGCAGTGTGGCATATATCATCATGAAGCGCAACAGATGCCCTACAGGTACATATAATCCGCTTTGGTCTAAGTCTTTCCAGTAGTTCAGGGTGGCCCGGCAAAGTTTGCCAAATTTCGGCACGTGGTCGGACCAAAATTTCCAAAAATTTCAAAGTCCCAAAAAATTTGCAGGGAAGCATTTTATTTTGGATTATTTTGGATGCTCTTCAAGATAGGCTATTAAAAGGGTGTGGGTAAAAACCAGCCCCAGCCCCAGCCTCGCACCAGCCTAAGAAAAACCAGCCCCTTCTCTCGCTGACCACTGTACACTTTAAACTAAGGACTTTAACACATAAATACGCATATGCGTGTAGACAGCATATTAGTGCATGCTCCGTCCGTATGCGTTAATTGTGCATTATATACAGTCATATAAAATATATAGGTGTATTGGACATCACATTTATATGATTTTGTACAATTTGGGAGTTCAAGGAAATTTATTCCCATTCAAAGAAATTAAAGAATAGAAATTAAGAGTTTGAAGTTATAATATAATCGTTAATAACACCTTGTACAGAGTATATACTTTTGATCAAGATTCCAAACATTCGAATGAACAAGATCAAAATTTTGAAATTTCAATATTTTCCTTGGAAACTTTATTTACACAAATATTTATACAATTTCATTTCCTGCCATTTTAATTTTTTTGGTCTGTACGATTTATGAACCTTCGCTAAAAATTCTAAACTTCAAAGCTCTCAGTCATTTATTCTGTCATGTATATATATATTGAATCTTCAAATTCAATTTTACTATTCCTCCCTCCTAACTGAAAACTTTACATAATCGGAGATTAAACCAATAAACACAGAAATTTAAGAGACAGAAGCAAGATATTTCTGATCAATTGGCAACTAAAGCTTAAACTTTTTAAATTTCTTGAATTTTGAAACATTGAATTTAAAGATTATTTTAGGACTTTATTAAATATTTAAGTTAGCATTAGTTTCGCATATTAATTGCGAATTCGAAATTTTAATTAACTGGAACCAGTAAAATGGTTTATGATAAAGGGATCCTATTTTAAATTTTGAAATTCCCAAACTGTATATTCTTTTACATCAGAATAATTTCATAATTCTTTCAAGCTTGACGGGATATACTTTTAACGATTATATTATAACTTCAAACTCTTAATTTCTATTCGTTAATTTCTTTGAATGGGAATAAATTTCCTTGAACTCCCCAATTGTACAAAATCATATAAATATAATGTCCAATATATACACCTATATATTTTATATGACTGTATATAATGCACAATTAACGCATACGGACGGAGCATGAACTTATATGCTGTCTACACGCATATGCGTATTTATGTGTTAAAGTCCTTAGTTTAAAGTGTACAGTGGTCAGCGAGAGAAGGGGCTGGTTTTTCTTAGGCTGGTGCGAGGCTGGGGCTGGGGCTGGTTTTTACCCACACCCTATTAATATCCTAGATAGCTCATATCGGTAAGCCCACACTGGGGGTGGGTTTTTTCCCGCATTGGTGAGTGGGTTTTTTCCCGCTTGACTATACCCCAGCAACATACAGAGTTTTGAGTTTCTCTGCCAAAATGCCTGGAAATAGGTTATAATCACTCACAAACACGAAAAAACAACGTTTTAGCCTTTAAAACGGCACTTTAGAGCCACCAGACTTCATACTGGACGCTGTCGGGGGCCATCAGTGACCACTAAGACTTCGGCGGGGCTAGTTGTCTTAGAGTTGGAGCACTAGGTTAGCGGTTTGGGGTTCTAAATACGTTATTTAGTGCGCTCTATCCAAAACTGATGAGAAAAAGTTGCTAGCTGCTCTCTGGGATCCGATCCGCCACTGATTTTTTTTGTTAACGGGTGATTTTTGATCATTTGGTGATCGATTTGGTTTAGTTTTGCGAAAGTCCAGCCAAAAAACCGAATTTTGATTTTTTTGTTAAGCTTGCTATATTGGATTCCCTGCCATGTCCTCTGGGTTCGCCACCGGCGGGTGATTTTTTTTGCGAACAAGTTCACAAAAGAAAAATCACTATCAACTTTTTGTAAAATCCATCTGGGACAACCGCTAGGGTAAAACTAATGCCAAATTCGAGCTCAGCCACCCGGAAAACCTATATAGAGCATGTTTTAGGTACCTCAACCCCCTTCTGGCAGACGGTCCGGCCGATGGACCCGGCCCGGACCCTCCAGACCCAGGGGTGGTCAGGATCACCTATCTTGGATAAAGCTACCTAAAAACGAATGCCAAATTTGAATTATACGCACCGAAAAACCTATATAGGCGAGTTTTTAGGCTTCTGGGACCATGAAATAAAATTTCTGGTCAGTCACGTGACCCAGACCCAGGTCACCTGACCCTAGGCCAAGTCACGTGACCATTCCAGATACGAAATTACTCCGCCAATAGTTTGTTCTGTGCTTGCTAGAGCAATAGAACACAAAATAAGTGGATTCCTAGCTTCCTGGTATCAATAATAAAGGTCAAGCACATTGGCCTGGCTAGCCACTTTGGACCCGGGGGCCGAGAACTAGAATTCGAAGTTCAGCCTGTGCAAAAAAACTTGGGGGTCCAAATTTTTTTACATAATAATAACACTATGGACTATGCTCTATTTATGCATGAAAAGAAAAATTTCCTCGCTATATCCTGAGATCAGATCCGGTGGTGATTTTTTTGTGAACAAGTGATTTTTTTGTGAATTTGTTCACAAAAAAATCAGAAATTCTTTTTATTACTCACGCTACAGGAGGGCTACCGGCATGAAATTTGCACCATATGTAGAGGGGGTCACCGCCGTTCCATACGTACCAAAAGTTTTTCGATCAGACTTCATTTGCGAAATTGCCAGCAAAAATTCGATTTTTGATTTTTTTGTGAACCTTGCTATAGTCCTGTCTTTTACAGTGTCTTTTATTATGTATTGCTTTATTATACGTTACGTAGTTCTGACTCTAAAAGTTTCTTCTATTCTGTTTCCTTTCCTTTTTTGCAAGTGTATATATATATATGTGGATGGAAGTCAAATTGGATTTTCAGACAAATCTGATTTGTCTGAACATTCATTTCAGTCAAACTGGATTTGGCTTTCAAATTGAATCTCCCATTGTTTGAAGTCATAAAAATCCAGTTTGACTGAACTGAATTGAGTCAAATCCAATTTGACGTTTTCTGTTTCAGTCAAACCAAAATTCAATGTGAATGTTAATCTTTAGTGCAAAGAGATTGTTGAACTTTTATTATTAACACAAAGCTAAAGCTAAATCTCAAATTTAAATTTATAATTGTTTATAGAAAGATTTCTACTTTCAGTAAAATTAACGCTTGAGTGGGTATTAGAAAGCTTTTCTTTAAATTTAAATTCTTTAAATTTTAAAATTTTTTTATGGTTTTCTGGCAGAATCGATGATTTTCTTCTTGAACGAACACCAGAAAATGCTTCCTTCGATCTGTAAAGCGACTCGAACTGTAAAGATCAAAGGAAAATGCCACCTTTATACAAAAAAATCATGTTACTATTATAGGCAACAATTTCCTTTGATTCTATAGAGCCGTTGTAGAAGAAGTTTAATAATCTCTTTTCCGTAAAGATTCACATTGAATATTCACATTGAATTTCGTAACATTCACATTGAATTCCGGTTTTATATGTTGTCACCAGCACGGTTTTGTCTCTGGTAGGTCAACTCAAACACAACTTTTGAACTGTGTAAAGGATTGGGTCACATTTATAGACAAAAACATTCCGGTAGATGTAGTTTATATCGATATTAGTAAAGCCTTTGACACGGTCAGTCATTTGAAGCTGCTCTACAAATTGAAACGCTATAAAGTTCCTGATATATATTGTAAATGGATAGAAAATTTTCTAAACGATCGCTATCAGGTGGTTCGGGTGAACGGGGTGTATTCAACACGGTGTCGGGTTCTGAGTGGGGTGCCTCAAGGAAGTGTGTTAGGTCCACTTTTGTTCTTGGTGTATATTAATGATGTCGTTAGTAGAGTTGAACAAAGCTATGTAAAAATATATGCGGATGATACAAAAATATATTATACATGTGGTAATGATGTTGACCGTAGTGTACTCTTACATGATATCGAAAACGTTTTTGGGTGGGCGAACGAGAACCAATTGAAAATTGCTTTGGAAAAGTGTGTTTTAATGCATTTCGGTGGAAACAACAGAGAATTCGATTATACTGTGAGCAATGTTCAGATTCCAGTTGTAAACTCTATGAAAGATCTAGGAATAGTTGTAGATGATAAATTAAAGTTTTCCCAACACTGCTCATCAATCAGTGTTAAAGCTTTGACTCGTATGAACATTATTTTTAAGTCATTTCGATCACGAGACCGGGATTTTTGTGTGCGATGTACACTACTTATATCCGACCTATTTTGGAGTATAATTCGCCGGTATGGTCTCCGTATTTAAAAAAAGATATTGAGAGAGTAGAAAACGTTCAAAGGCGGTTTTCAAAGCGGATTCCGGGTTTGCGCAATAAAACGTATTCTGAGCGTTTGGCAATTTTGGGATTAGAAAGTTTGGAATTGCGTAGGATCAAAGCAGATCTCAATCAGTGCTTTCGCATAGTGAAAAATCTCGACAACATAGATTTTTCTGACTATTTTGCCTACCGTCAGGATGTGGGATTAAGGGGCCATAATTTAATGTTAGATTCTGTACACTGCCGAAGAAATGAGAAACTAAATTTTTCAGTAGCAGAGTAGTTAAATTGTGGAATAACCTCCCCTTGAAGTTGTCAAGGTTGATTCACTTGAGGCTTTTAAATCTAAACTGCAGGATATAGATTTGTCGATTTATACAAAGATCTTTTAGCATTTCTGTGGCTATTTATATACTGCACATGTTTATACAATTTTCACGTAGTTTGTAGATGTAGATATTAGTCTGAAATAGGTTTTATCTGATTGTTTTATATTGTTGTATGTACGGATGCATGTAAGTAGCTGTGTATACAGTTCTTTGTATTCCTTTTCAGTAAATGTTTTACTGCGTGACCATAATCTTTACTGAATAAACCAATTGTTTGTGTTTGTTTGTTTGTTTGTTTGAAACAGAAAACGTCAAATTGGATTTGACTCAATTCAGTTCAGTCAAACTGGATTTTTATGACTTCAAACAATGGGAGATTCAATTTGAAGGTCAAATCCAGTTTGACTGAAATGAATGTTCAGACAAATCAGATTTGCCTGAAAATCCAATATGACTTCCACATATATATATATATATATATATATATATATATATATATCTTACTCAACGCCTTCAGTTTATTTTGGGACTACCGGCTTATACGGGCTTTTACAAATTTTATTTTGCTTTCAAAACGTAAATGGGCAATGCAAGCATTGGTAATTGGCAGCTTCTGAAAGTTTTCTAGATTTTATATCGTGGAAGTGAAAAATTCTGAGAATCCAATTCCCGTTTTAATTTTCTACTGATCGATTATATATATATATATATATATATATATATATATATATATACAACTGAAGAACTCAACCTTCCGGGTTTGTCTCTGATCCCACCCCATCTGCGCTTGGGGCTGGGAGTGTCGAAAGATGCTGTGCTCCTCTACTTTGCGTATGAGCAGTTAATGGATGTCTTACTACCGGAGCCGAAAATCCAAGAAGGTGTCTGCTCTAGCTTCCCATTGTGGGACAGCATTCAGGCGACTAAGCGAGAGTCATACTAGCTATGACTGATGGGGAGAGACAAAGGTTAGCGCCCTCATATACCCTCTTGGCTGAGTAGCCCGGCAATAACAACAACAACAACATAACAACAATGTGAAGACGCCACCGTACGACTCTCACAGAACATCAGCGACGCGTTCCAAGCTCGACCTATGCAACGCACGGTCATGGCCACCTTCGACTACAGGAAGGCCTACGACAAGGTCTGGAAAGTCAAACTTATGGTTGAACTTATTCAGATGGGCGTCCCTTTCCGATTCGTGGCGTGGTGCAACGGATTCCTCCGGAACCGACAAGCTTGCGTCAGGCTGGATGGCACCACCAGCCGCTATCGCCAGCTAAGCCAAGGTCTACCACAGGGGGCAGTCCTATCTCCGCTACTATTCGCCCTCTACGTCAACAAGATCAGCTCGGCAATGCCAGCCTCGGTCTCTTTTGGCAGCTATGCGGACGATCAAGCGGTCTGGTCCAGTCACCCGGTGAAGGAGACTGCAGCCAGCAGGGTGCAACAGGCTTGTGATGTCATCGCCACCATCAGCGGTGAGCTGAAACTCCCACTCAATGCAGACAAGTGCCAAGCAAGCTTCTTCTCTACTGACCCTGGAGAGGCTGGATGGCAGCCCGCCCTACGCATCAACGGCCAAGATCTGAGTTTCAACGCCAATCCAGTGATACTGGGTGTCACTTACGACAGGACGCTGTCGTTTGGTACGCATGTCGACAAGATCTGCAAAGCTGTGGCTTCTAAACTACAAATCCTGGCGGTCGTGGGCAACTCCAAGTGGGGTTGGCGGAAAGAGGATCTTCGCACTACCTACATCGCCCTCTGCCGCAGCGTCTTCGGCCACTGTGCTCCTGCCTGGCAACCGTGGACGTCCACAACCAACATGGGCAGAATCGAACGGTGCCAAAACCGGGCACTCAGGCTGATCACTGGCATGCTGCAGACCACGCCGGTGGAAGCCCTCCGGCTTGAGGCCGGCACCCCCTCCTACGCCGTCATCTCCAACCGCCTCATTGCGAAAGGGTACGAAAAATCTCTCAGAGTCCCGCCCAACAACCCGCGTCGGTCGGCTATTGAGTCCAACGTGCGACACCGGACTAAGGTCAGAAGCAGCCTCCGCGAAAGGGGCAGCTCGATTTGCGCCAGCATTCCGGAACTGGTTGGTCCGACCCGTCAGGAACTTCGTCTGCCGGTGGTTTGCCCCTGGAAGATCGAACGGAGCTGGTCCTGCCATCTGGCTCTGATCAGGCCTGCCGATAAGAAGTCCACGGCGGGGGAACTCCGCTCGAGCGCCGTCGACACGATCCGCATACGTCATGCCAACTGCAGTCGAATCATCTACACGGACGGTTCGGCGACCAGCGGAACGGACGACGGGGGCGGCGCGGCCGTCCTGACGTCAGGTGACCCGGAGCACCCTACTATCCTCGAATCGTATCAACAACGGGGCCGGGCCACCACCAGCTCCTTCGAAATGGAGCTCCTTGCCATTCGCCTAGCTGCCGATGCCATTGTCTTAGCGGGGAGCGCTGAGCCCACTGTCATCTGCTCAGACAGTATGGCCGCCATCAGCGCCCTATCCAGCCCCTCCTCTCCCAACACCGACGTCCAAATCACAATGGAGTGTCTGGACCGGGCGAGCAGCTTCTGCTACATCTCTCTCCAGTGGGTGCCGGCTCACGTGGGCGTCCCCGGCAACGAGGCGGACGACCGCGCCGCGAAAGAGGCTGCGCAGAGCGAGGCCCCGCCGGACAGGTCTATCTCTTATCCTGCTGCTCTCGCCTGTATCAAACGCCGGATCCAGGACCCTCCCCCTTCCAAGCCGGAAACTGCTACGGCCTACGCTTCTGGCTTCGACAGACACACTGGCGGTATGGGGCGCCACGACCGGATTCTCCTGGCACAGCTACGAGCAGGGCACTGCCGACGCCTTGCTGCATACCGGGCCATCATCCAACCCGGCTTCGATCCCACGTGTGGAAAGTGCGGCCAGGAACCGCAAACACTCAGCCACTGGCTCGTTGACTGCCCGGCCATGATTCAGGCCCGGGTGAAGTACCTGGGAGAGACGATCCCCTCACTCAATATTCTTTGCGATAACCCTGTGGGTGTGGTGGCATTGGCGCGGGCCACTCTCTGAGCCGCTCACGATGCTTCTGCCGACCCCAACAACAACAACAACAACTACTACAAGAACTCAACTAATCTTTTTAAATGTTTGAATTCAACAGATTGACGACATCTCAACAACACCGCCTACCCAAGAAGAAAATCTCAAGGCTATCAGGGCACTGAAACTGGGCAAGGCAGCTGGTCCTGATGGACTTCCTGCAGAGATTTACAAAGCAGCTGCACACGTGATAGGGCCAAAGTTAACAGAACTTCTGCAGCTAGTTTGGCGTTCTTAGCAAACTCCTAAGAAGTGGCAAGAAGCTATCTTGATCCCTGTTTTCAAAAAAAAGGTGATAGACGACTGCAAAAGCTACCGAGGAATCTCGCTGCTTCCTGTTGCTGGTAAAATCTTGTCGATCATCATTTTGGAGAGGTGAGTACAACACTGGACTCTTCAAGAAGAGAAACTCAAGCAGGTTTCCGTAAATGACGGGTCACTATTGATCAGATATTTGCACTACGATAAGTGCTTGAGCGTCGTCACCGGTACAACCAGTCCACAATAGCCGCTTTCCTTGACTTCTCCTGGCGCTCAACCCTGTACGTAAACCTCATCAAAAACATCTATAACGAGTGATCAACTATAATTTGGGTGTACGGCGAGCTAACTTAGCCTTGCGCTGTAACAACTGGCGTTAGACAGGGAGACGTGTTGTCCCCACTTCTGTTTCTACGAGCTGTGGATAGAGTGATGTCCAAGAGTATACAGCCTGATGTTGGTGTTAGTATCAGCGACAGGGATCTAATTGCGGACTTGGAGTATATCTATATATATATATATATATACATATATATATATATATATATATACGTATATATGCGGATGACATTGCAGTGATGGCGGCCAATCAGGAAGATATGCAGCGACTTATCAACAACGTCACCGTGCATAGTGAGCTCATAGAACTTAAATTGAACGCGGCGAAGTGCAAGTATCATAGGGGTCGCGGCAGCGACCCCTATAATATGTGTCAAAAGTCCCTGGAGACACCGTAAAATAAGCTGCGCAGAGGCTGCGCAAAATCCTGCGCAGATCCTGCGCAGATTTCATGCGCAAATTGTAGAGCACATCGAGTTTAGTATGTGTGCGAAGTTTCAGCCCCGTATCACTTTCCGTTAAAAAGTTGCGCCCCGGACCGGTTATGGCGGCGATGTTTTTTTTCCGGTTTCTCCTATTTAATGGTCGTATTGTCCTGACTTTCCGCCTCTTTCACGTAATCTGCAGCGGAGGCCGGACCTAAAGGGGTATAGGGTCTGGTAGTACCCCATGCGCCATTTAAGAATCGCTACTTTTTTTGCGCCGCAGGTGCGCCACAGCGCCGCAGCGGCGCCGCAAAGTCGGCTCAGAGCGAAAAGTGACCATTTTTGTGGTCGCTGCGCAGCTCGAACGTTAAGAGCTGGAGCCGATTTCTTTTTATATTCAGAAACTACATATATTGAACTAACTAAATAGCTAAGTCTCGTTTCTCTATCACTTCCCCATGCGACCACTGTGGCCGGTCAAAAATGGTGAAAATTCGAAAAATGAAAAATCGAAATTTCTCGCTGTGTATTCAACTTAGAAAGCTCAATTCTTTCATACAAAGGTTTTCTGGCACGGCAAATTGATTCCCGTAAGCAGTTTTGCCGTCGGACCCACCCATATTGCTGGGCTGGTTCCACTTTGCTGTCGGGAGGGTCAAGTCGGTACCGACTTCCAAGAACACCATATAGGACTGTGCATAGCCTCTCAAAACTTTGTCCATAGGGGTTTTCTGGTGCGCCCAGCTCATTTCCGGTGTCCGTTTTGCCGTCCGACCCACCCATTTTGCTGGGCTGGTTCCACTTTGCTGTCGGGAGGGTCAAGTCGGTACCGACTTACAAGAACACCATATAGGACTGTGCATAGCCTCTCAAAACTTTGTCCATAGAGGTTTTCTGGTGCGCCCAGCTGATTCCCGGAGTCCGTTTTGCCGTCCGACCCACCCATTTTGCTGGACTGGCTCCACTTTGCCGTTTGAAGGGTAAATCGGGTAGGCGGTCAAGTGGTCAAAAATAAAATTTTTCAAAAGTGGTCAAATTTGGTACCACATGAAAGCCCTAAGTGAGCTGAACAACTTTTGTCATAGAAGTGCGTACCTAAAGTGGCTGTAGAGGGCTGTGGTGGGGTGGGGTGGGGACTTAGGCGATTTTCCGTCAAAAATGAAATTTTCCAAAAGTGGTCAAATTTGGTACCAAATGAAAGCCCGCATCGAACTGAGCAACTTTTGTCATAGAAGTGCGTACCTAAAGTGGCTGTAGAGGCCTGTGGTGGGTGGGGTGGGGACTTAGGCGATTTTGGGTCAAAAATTAAAATTTTCAAAAGTGGTCAAATTTGGTACCAAATGAAAGCCCGCATCGAACTGAGCAACTTTTGTCATAGAAGTGCGTACCTAAAGTGGCTGTAGAGGGCTGTGGTGGGGTGGGGTGGGGACTTAGGCGATTTTGGGTCAAAAATTAAAATTTTCAAAAGTGGTCAAATTTCGAGTCAAATGAAGGCCCTCATCGAACTGAACAACTTTCGCCATAGAGCCACCCACCCAAACTTGCTGTGTCGGATTTATATACTTGCTTTCTCAACCGGAATTTAAACGACAGACATAGGCCCAACACACATATTATCCCCTTTTGTGCGGAGCATTTTTGTTACTTGTATACATATCTTCGGCAGCTCACACTCGTGACCTGATGGTAGACCAGCACCCCATCGACAAAGTTGAAGCCTTTCCCTACCTCGGAAGCCTGATTTCTGTAGATGGAGCCCCCTCTGCTGAAATCGACTGTAGAATCGGGAAAGCGCTAAATGTATTAAACCAGCTTCATAAACATTTATATATGGCGCCGTCGTGAAATTTGTGTACGTACGAAGATGCGCATTGTCAATAGCATGGTAATTGCGCATTTTCAACGGTAATAGTAATAGTATATAATAGTAATGCTGCTGTATGTGCTCGAAACAACGCCCTTGCGGAGAGCGGACATCGGCAAGATCGAAACTTTTCAGAACAGCTGCCTGCGCCGTACTCGGACTCAGACGGGCAGGCCGGATTAGCAATGCCGAACTGAGACAGCGGGTCGGGCACACCAGCACCATAGAATCACATCTGCGGAAGAAAAGAGTGCAGTGGCTCGGTCACGTTGCTCGAATGGATCATAGACGCCTCGCTAAACTATTCTTTATCTCTGTCCCTCCATGGCGGAAAAGACGGGGCCGACCGCTACAAACATGGGAGGAAAATGCCTACGACGACCTGAAGACCCCAATGGCACTATACACCCTTGGCAACTTCTGGCATTTTTAGTTGGGGGGTGGGGGCCCCCACTTTTCGGAGCCCCCCCACTTTTCTGCAAGCCCCCACCCACTTTTTTGGGGGTCGCCCAAAAGTGTCAAAACATTAGGTTTTTGAGGTCAAATTTTCAAATATTTTCTCAATTTTTAGCTAATTTATGGACTTATACGCTCATTTTAAGCTTAAAAACTGCGATTTTTTGCGTTTTTACCTTAAAAAATTTTTCGCTAAAAATTTTGGTATATTTTTACCTTTGGCCCGCCCCCTCTTTTCGGAAGCCCCCCACTCCCCCTCCCTGGGGGGCGAAGCCCCCCCACTTTCAAAACAGTAAAAAATGCCAGCTGAACTTTAACTGGAATGACACAGTTAAAACGCTCGCGGCGGACCGACTTCAGTAGAAGGGGATAACTTCTGATGCTATCGCTAACCGAAGGCCACCGATGTCTTCGTGGCGAAGATTATGGTGAACAAGTACAAGTAAGTACAATTGCTGAATTTTCCACAATTTCAAAAACTTTCAACTTCTGGGGTACTCCGCCCCCCATACCTCCCGCTTTGCACATTATCTTTGTTGACCTTGCAACTTGTATTCTTTATCTGCTGCAACTGCAATCTGCTACTGCAATTACATTTTTCACAACGTATATATATAAGTTATACATTTTCATTTATTTAATTCATTTAATCTTTTTAAAAGTTAACATGACGGAGTTTTTTTTACAATATCAAAAAACTTCAACTTCTTCAACCCCCCAGGCCCGTATGTCTGTTGTCTAAATACTCCACGCTTTGCTTCACTCATGAGAACGTTGTTTTACAATTTGGCAGTGGACACAGTATGGCTTTGTTCACACAAGAAGAAGAAGAAGAAAAATGTTTATTTCTCAAATCCATCTTCTTCTTCTTCCTGTTCCTGGGCCAATCCTGGAAATCCAATGTGGCTGGGACGGCTAGAGCCGGCCCACATCCCGGAGAAAAGCCAGTACCCTTGGAGGACCCTTGGAAAGAATGTCAAGCCTTGGCCTGGTTCCGAGATGGCGTCGTCGGGGGTTTCTGTGGGAAGGGCAGTGCAGAAGAAGGTGGGCTAGGTCTTCCTCTGCATGCCCACAATCTGGACAGGCAGGGGTCTGGGATATCCCCATGCGGAATTTCTGAGACGCAAGGAGCAAGGAATGTCCCTTGCAGCGTAGCTGAGAGAGAGTAACTCTTTCTCTCCGGTTCAAGTTAGCTTCCAGAGCTGGGTCGACGGGGACGTTCCCGTCGAAGATATTTTCACTGTCACATTGGGCCCAAAGTCTGCGGCATTCTTCCCTGACAAAGCGTTTGATGGCTGCCTTAGCAGATAGCATATCTACCCCGATGTTGCTTTGGTCCAGGGAGGCGGCTGATTTTGCAAGTTGATCTGCAGCTTCGTTTCCACTTATACCCACATGGCTGGGTACCCATTGCATTGTAATGTGGGTACCTCGAGCGGACACCGAGCAGAGATAGTCCCAGATTTCCTTCTCCAGGACTGATACAGGTTTCAAGGGGCCGCTTTGGATTTTTTGGACCAGAGATTTTGAATCCGTGCATATTCTTATCTCCGCCGTGGTTTCAGGAGTGTTGTGCGAGACCCATTTCAGACAGCTGAGGAAGGCCGTTTCCTCGGCCCTTAGGCTGGAGCACAAGTGTCCCGCAGCCGTTTCTAGGTTTGCCAGGACGTTTCCTCTTCCATCGGTTACGATGGCTCCAGCTCCACCGCTTCTGCCTTCGCCGGTGACTGCACCATCGGTCCAGATGGTGTAGTTGGCGTCTGGCAGTCTGCTGAGGGCCTCATAGGTGGCGGTCCGCAGTTCCGCGTCGGTTAGTTCATCTTTGCGTCTGTTCCCCAGAACTGGGACTGAGTCGAAGCAGGATAGGTTTTCAGGGTAGTCGCAGGGACAGACGGTCGGCAGGCATAGAGGTTCTCTTCTTTTGCCCGTCAGTTCCGTGGATTCCAGATATCTTTTGCCGCACTCCCTCCAGGAGTCTTGGGAGGGCAGGCGTTGTCGGATAGTGCGTTCGCAGATTTCAGCTCTGGGATTGGCTTCCGGGAGTCGCCGGCCCTTCTCGACTCCAGTCATGACCAGTTCCCTGGCCCGAAGCGAGAATGGCATGAGGTTTGCCTCCAGGCGGGCATAGTCAGCGGGTGTGCCCGGCAAGCAGCCGGTAATCTTCCTTATGGCCTGATTCTGCACAGATTCTAGCTTCCCTGCTGTTGAGGCAGAAATAGATGGAAACCAAGCTGAGGCTGCATACTCCATCAAAGATCGGATGTAGGAGATAAAGATCATCCGCAGATCTTCTTTAGAAGGACCCCAGCTGCGCCCTGCCAGGGCGCTGAGGATGGCGATGCGCTTCTGCGCTCTGGATCTGACGTCTGCTACATGGGGGGCAAAACACAGTTTCCAATCAAACTTCACGCCCAGGAAGCATGGGTGAGGGTCGTATGGTATTTCCTGGCCGCTAATCCGGAGGGAGGGTTTGTGGGTGGACTGCCGATTATGGGTGGTGAAAATGCAGGCTTGGCATTTGCCCACATTTATTTTAAGGCCCCATTTGTCTGCCCAGGCTCCAACTTTGTCCAGTGCCAGCTGGAGTTTGGCCTCGACAGTAGCAATAGTGGGATCTGAGGACCAAAGGGCCAGGTCGTCGGCGTAGATGCTGCCGCATACCCCCTCCGGGAGGTCGTCCAATATGCTGTTGATGAAGATGATGAATAGGAGTGGTGATAAGACTGATCCCTGAGGCACTCCCTGATGGAAAATCCTCCATTTGCTGAGTCGACCATTGTAGGAGACCTTTGCTTTCCTGTCTGTCAAGAAAGCTTTGATCCACCTTACACAGCAAATGGGCAGGTTCATCTTCAGTAGTTTGTTGATTAGAGCGTGTTTGTGGACTGTGTCAAACGCTCTAGAGAAATCAATCATGGCCAGTGCGGTTCTTTTCGCCGGCGGTTTCTTCTGGAATCCATCAGCAACATCCTGAATTATTCTTGCGATTTGGTCTTCTGTTCCGCGAAGTTGCCGAAATCCGGCTTGGAAAGGGCTGAGCAAACCTTGGTTCTCCAGGGTGAACTGTAGCCTGTTCTTCACCATTGACTCCATGAGTTTAGCCAGGCAACTGGTGAGGCTAACAGGACGGTAGGAGGACACTTCGGTTGGGGGTTTTCCCTTCTTCGGTATTGGTATGATGGTAGCCCTTCGCCATGCTGTTGGTACTTGCTGCCGTTTCCAGGATTCGTTGATCAGGCGAAGAAGGTAGGCAGACGCTGACTCAGGCAGATGCTTTATCATTTCATTTGTGATTGCATCTGGGCCAGGGCTTTTCCCTGTCTTCAGGGACTTCAAGGCCAGGTTAAGTTCCATTCTCGTAAAGGGCCGGCAGAGGAGCGGTTGGTCACCAGCTGCTCCTTTGCAGCCACAGGTAGCCTTGACGGACTGAGCGTTCTGGATTTTCCGTGCCTTCATTCGCCGACTGGGTTTGGCATAGCTGACTCGGGCATATTCTTTGACGAATGCATTGGATTTAGCCACGTCTGAGATCACTTCCTTTCCATTATGCTGGAGAGCCGCCCCTTTGGTGGTGGGGCGTTTACCATCAATAGCATGAATCACTTTCCAAACTTTGCCAGGATCCGTTCGCGGGTCGAGTTCAGTCGCATATCTCTGCCAGGCTTCAGACTTCAGTTTGAGGATTGTTGATCTAGCTTCTGCCTTTGCCTGGACCCAGGCACTCCGCTGAGAAGGATCCGCTTGTGCTGCACGGTATGCCTCCTTGCACTTCTTGACCGCAGCAGCTGCTTCCGGTGACCACCACGGCTTGGGCTTCCTTAGTCGCCCTCTGGGGATACTGCGCCTGGCAGCTTTCAAGATGGCTTCCTGTAGGATGGTGGTAGCCCTGTAGACTCCTATATGGGCCGGGTTCCGGCAGTGCTGGATATAGTCATGCAGGAGCTTCTGGAATTTTGGCCAGTTCGCCCTTCTGAATGCCCACCGGGGGGCTTTGCGGGGCCGGCTTTCTGAATGATCCAAGGCGCTGTAGCTGATTATGATTGGCAGATGGTCGGACAGAGTAGAGTCTAGCAGTTCCCAGCTAAATCTACTGGCTTTGCTAGAGTGACAGAGGGTCAGGTCAGGAGCAGTTCCTTGTTCCTGTGCAGTGACAGGGGGCCTGGTCAGCTTTCCGTCGTTTAGTATGACCATGTCGCTGAGAAGGGACCAATCAGCAACTGCATCGCCCAGGTCATCCCCAGGCCGTCCTGGTTCCCACAGATCTGAATGACAGTTCAGATCCCCACCGATGAGGACATTCGGGGCTGATGGTAGGGCAGCAGGGTCAAATTTTTGGATCCGGTTCTCAGCCGACTGACGTTGGATTGGAGGCACGTATACGTTCACCACTTGGAGATCTTGGGAGCCCAGGTGCAGCCGTACTAACAATGCGTCAGAGTTGTTGTCGTCTGCGGCCAACACCCGGGTCTGGGGAACAGAATAGGGAATGCCGTCTCGGATAAGGGTTAATACTCCACCTCCCTTGATTGGGCCGGCCCCCCTGGCAGACCTTCTGGCTTTGTGTTCCACGGAAAAACCAGGAAATTGGGGGATGGGGTGGTTCTCCTTCCACTGGGTTTCCTGGATTATGGCGACGTCAATCTGTTCTTCGCTCAGTTTGTGCCTGAGCCAGGCCACCTTGGAGGACAGACCTCCCGCATTCCATTGCAGGAAGCGCAGTCTGGTCAGCTTACGACGGCGGCTGCCACTAGCTTGATAGCCTTGGGGGGGGTGGGCTTGGATTGGACCTGTTCGCTGTTCCTCGACTGGTAGCCACATCCTGTGGCTGCTGGGGAGGAGGAGGATGTGGCTGAGGGCGGGGGCAGGGCGGGGGATGGTGGGTTAGGGCTGGTCTCGGGCTGCTGCCCGCAGCAGCTGGGGAGAGGGTTCTGTTCATAGGGGAAGAACATCTGCTACAGTGCCATCCACCGTAGTAGTCGCTGAGGGAGTTCAGGCCAGAGCAGGGCTTTAGATGCACCCACTGACCGCATCGGCAGCATTTCACACAGTTATTTGGGGCATTCTTGCCGCAGACAGGGCAGGGCCACTTCCGTCCCGGCCCAGGGTTTTCTTCGATATCTCCAGCAAGAAGTAGGAGGCGACCCCAGTATGCTGGTCTACCAGGGCCGCCTCCTAAAAACCCGACTGAACAGTTCCATTGGTAGGGGTAGGCTTGACATTCCAGGTAGGGGTCCCTTTTGATAGGGCATCTTGGCCTCCTCCATTGGGAGCCAGGTAAGGGGGAAGCCATTTGTTGCCACCGCCACCGGAGAGACCAGGAGGGGGTGGGTTCTGCCGGTCCACCACGGCAAGGTGCTTCCAGAGACCAGCCCCTCTACTTTACCAAACCCAATTTAAATATTCCCCCCCATATATAAAGGAGATTCCCCCCCAAAATTACCACACACAAATACAAACACAATCCAAGTCACCCCCCGCTTTTTACCTTATGAGAGTACCTTGGCTAAGAGTTGTATAAATTTTAGCATCGTCAGCAAATAACAAAACCTCGCCATTTTGGATGCAAGATGGCAAATCGTTTATATAGAGCAAATACAGTAAGGGTCCTAAGACGGAGCCCTGCGGTACTCCGCTGGTAACGTGTGCTAGTTGTGAGTAAATTTTATTTACTACCACAAATTGTGTTCTATTTGTGAGAAAACTTTTAATCCAATTTAGCAGATTTCCAGTAATACCATACTGGGAGAGTTTGTAAATCAGTTTAGGATGGGATACTGTATAGTTTGTAAATCAGTTTAGGATGGGATACTGTATCAAAGGCTTTTGCAAAATCAATATATATTGCGTGCGTTTTTTACGATTAGCTCGTGCTTTAATCCACGCAGAGGTAGAGTACAAAATGTTTGTGATTGTAGACTTTTTACTGCGAAAACCATGTTGTTTCGGATTAATTAATTTATGTAGCATCAAATAACTCGTAATTTCGTCCTTAATCACGCGCTCCATTATCTTGCATGCCACACACGTTAAACTAATGGGCCTAAAATTTGCAGGGTCGGAAGAATCCCCTTTACCTTTATAGATTGGTACGACTTTTGCGTGTAACCACTGAGTAGGTAACTCACCAGGATTAAAGGATTTCCTGAAAATCCGTCCCAGAGGTTCAACCACAGTATAAGCTACTCTACGTAGAAGATACGATGGCAGCCCGTCTGAACCGCTCGAAAGTTTTGAAGGCAGAGTCCTTAATATCTTTAAGATTTTTTCTTCAGAAAAAATAACATTATTCAAAAAATTATCGGTTTGCTTCTCAAAATTAGGCATTGTACCATCATCTATAGTAAATACGGAACAGAACTGTTCCTGGAAGGCGTCAGCTTTACCACGATTATCCGTTAGCATACTGCCACCCTTATATAAAACAGGGATAGAACCTTTTGAGTTTAGTTTACTATTCACGAAACTATAGAAACACTTTTTGTTTTTTGCATTTAAAACTTTCTTCTCTGCATTTTCGATGTCATCAGTGGCTGAAAGTTTCGCGCAGAGAGCAGCTTGCTTATACATTTGTCGATTCAAAACAGAACGATTTTGCTTAAGTTTTCGCCAACAATTTCTTTTCTTGTTATATGCACAAGTAGTTTTCTTAGACCAAGGGCCAGTCTTCCTCTTTGCAGGACGCCTTTTGGGAACAAACAAAAACATTGCATATTCCATAATATCAGTAAATATATTCCACATACAATCAACCGAAACTTCATTACCAAACAAATTATCCCAATCAATACTACTCAGAAATGCATTCATACCATCATAGTCACCAGATTGAAAACAAAATTCTGGAGCAGCAGATTCATTTTTTAACGGGACTTTAACTTCTCTATTAATTTCAAATTTGATTTTGCAGTGATCACTATTACTGAAAGGTTCCGTCACAGTCACATTGCTTACAAGCATGGGATCCGAGGTCAAAATCAAATCGAGTATTGCGTCGCCACGAGTTGGGTTACATACTTTTTGTTGAAGACCTAATTCTAGAAAGCAATCAAGAAAGACTTCTTGTCTGCCATTCATTACCGTAGGTAAATCAGAACTCCCAAACATCCCAGGCAAATTAAAATCTCCCATGATCAATACATCGCTAGCCAGACCCAGTGCGCTAAGGGATTCACACAGCTGCCTATCTGCAGCAGCTGTACTAAGTGGTGATCTATACACCAATACCACCAAAATTGTTGCACCACAAAACAATAAGTCGATGCAAATTACTTCGATATACCCATCAATACTCATGGTCAATCTAAGTTTGCTAGGTAGTAATTTATTCACTAGAAAAAGGCAACCACCATGCCCGCGTGCGTCTCTGTCTTGCCTATATACTACATAATTTGGAGTGGAAATAAGCGATGTAAGTATTTCGGTAGTTAACCAAGTTTCCGTTATACCTACTAAGGCCAACGTATCAGATGTTAGCAAAAAAGACAGCTCATCAATCTTATTTGTAAGTGATTGTGCATTGAAACACAAACCTATCGAACGAAACGAAGGGGCTTTTAAACTGAAGTTCAAATCTGTTTTTTGGTTAGGGCCACTAATTAATTTAAATTTTGGGGAGTTTGATTTTGGTTTTGATTTGCATCTGGATCTGGCACAGCAATAATACGACCACGGTAAATTTTAACATGCTCTCCCTTATCCCGCCTGCTATACAGTTCAGAAATCAAAGCACGTTCGTTTTGACGCTGTCGATATGTTAGATCTGGACGTACCCAAGTGGGCTTACCATGATCCAGACCTTCCCGCACCTGTTTGAAGCCTGCAAGAAAATTACGCCGACTTGTCGGATGTGAAAACTTTATTTTGGTGATGCGAGGACGGTCTGGCGAGCGGGTCCGACCATCTCTAAACACATCCACAACATCATCTACAGGCACTTTCACAAGCAGCATTTACAAAACTACGCTCATCAACTTCTTCACTTTCACACAATCCAACAAGAACAAGATTGTTCTTTTTACCTTCAGCCTCAACGGCCTCCAGAGAGGCTTCACGGGCCACATCCACAACCTTGGACATCACCTTCTCTACGACAGCGGAGACAATTTCGGCTATGGATTCAGCAGAGGCTAGCGGTTGCGAGGGGGAGGGGCCAGCCACTTTAGCTTCTAAGGCCGCCAATCGCTTTTCTAATCCACACAAAGTGGATTTGCATGGCCCGCACAGAATGTTCAAAGTATCCTGGGGAAATTTTTGGAGCTGATTAAATTGCGAATCCGTAAGCCCCAGGCAGCGAGAGTGCATCTGGTTACGGCATTTGCTGCATTGAATAACGTAATCAGCCTGGCCAATACCATTATCACAGGTCGTACATAAAGCCCGATTACCGCCTTCACCCGACTGCGAACCAGGGCGTTGAGGCATATTAGATTAAAGAACAAAAATTGAAAGCAGAATATGAAATATTAAAGTATTAGTAGCAGCCAAAAAAAGACGGGTTAAAATCGAATTCGGTCGAATAGTTGAAGGCAATCTAAGATCATCAAGAAATATAGCAAGCTTAACAAAAAAAATCACCCGAAATTTTAACAAAAAAATCACCCCACTCTGACTCACAGGAAAGTCGCAGAGACCCAAATTTTTGCATGGTGATAGCCACACATCTCGACATTACAGCCTGTGAGTTTGAGCTCCTAGGCCCTCTCCATGCGTTCAGGGCAGACCTTTAAGTGAGGGTACCCAAAAGTGACCTCAAAAACGTTCATGACCGAAGTTCGAATTTCGGCTGCTATTTACTAAGGGAAAACCCTAGGCAACCCATATTGTGCATGTGACATGTCCCGACTGTGGGCTATCGATACATATATAGAAGTTCCCAGTCGGACCTCTGAGCCGTCCTGGGGTGGGTGATTTTTTTTTGTTAAAATTTTAACAAATAAAAAATCATTTTTATATTTTGTTACTAAAGTCAGAACAGAGCAAACAGCTAGAGCAAAACTAACGTCAAATTCGAGCTCAGCAGCCTCGAAAACCCTTATATACGTTGTTTTTGAGGTTGCCTGACACTTTTGGGAGGCCAACCTGGTAACCAGCCGGGGCTGGACCGTCCGACGGTAAACGTGATCCCAGAAGTCAGTATTAGCCCATAGTTACCTAAAAACTAATGCCAGATTTGAATTCAGCGGACTGGAAAACCCCCTAGGACATGTTTATAGCCACTTCGGACTGTCCAGTTGGTACCTGGAGGGTCAGGAAGGGTCCGGCAGGGGTCACGTGACCGTGGGTCATACCCCACCAACATACGAAGTTCTGATTTTCTCTGCCAAAATGCCTGGAAATAGGTTATAATCACTCACAAACACGAAAAAACAACATTTTAGCCTTTAAAACGGCACTTTAGAGCCGCCAGACTTCATACTGGAACCTGTCGGGGGCCATCAGTGACCACTGAGACTTCGGCGGGGTCAGTTGCCTTAGTTGGAGCACTAGGCTAGCGGTTTGGGGTTCTAACTACGTTATTTAGTGCGCTCTAGCCAAAACTGATGAGAAAAAGTTGCTAGCTGCTCTCTGGGATCCGATCCGCCACTGATTTTTTTTGTTAACGGGTGATTTTTTTGTTAAACCTTTAACAAAAAAAATCACACATTTTCATCTACTGCTACTTACTGGTAGGTCGTAGAGCAACGAAACTGGGGTGGTTTTAAAGCTTAGCCCAAGACCTATCCATGGGTCCTCAAAGTAATCGATTTGGTTTAGTTTTGCGAAAGTTCCAGCCAAAAAACCGAATTTTGATTTTTTTTTGTTAAGCTTGCTATACTCACTAACCATGCGTCGTAAATAACGTAAATAGCAATAATTATGTATAATAGCACAGAGACGTAAGAGGTCGTATCAAAATATATCGTAGATCGTAAAGCGTAAAGAAATATAGGATCGAAATAGATCGTAAGATAGGATCGAAATATGCGTATATATATAAACGTAATGGAAAATAAATGTAGGATACAGTCAGTGTCGAGCTAGTCCTCCACCGGCCGACAATATCCAACCAGTCCTACCGGCCGATTCCCTGGCTTCAGGCTGCAGTCAGAATCCAGTGACTTGGCAACCTGAATCAAATGGGTTAAAACCACCTGAATCAAATGGGTTAAAACACAGTATATATATATTAATTTTCATGGAAAATGTTTTGTTCCTGGAAAAAAGTATATTTTGACCCCCCCCCCCGGAAAAATTTTTCAGCGGGCCCCCCCTTTTCAAAATCCTGGATCCGCCACTGGCGTTGTCCGAAAATAGGGCTTGAAAATTGCCAAATTTATGCCAACATGTGCCAGAAATAGCCCAAATTGTACATTACGTTTGCTTATTGCGTTTTTGGTAAAAATTTGGGCCCCAAAAAATCCCTGGGGCGGGGGGAAGCAAAAATCCCGCGAGGGAGCGATTTCGGGGGGGGGAAGGTCAATTTCGGGCCCCTCCTGTAAAAAATACCCGGATATATATCTTTCAAAAGATATTTTTAAACATCTGTAGCAGTTTATAGCTGATTTCTAGCCATTTTTTAGAATCTTTTCAAAAAATTTTGATTTGATTGCTATTTAGATTTTATTTGCCTCACTGCAAGCATGTCGCTTTATCCTAGTCTTGAAGATATGAAGGTCCATCAGTACCAGTCGGTGAGTTTCTTATCCTTATTGCAACTATGCAGTATGTATATTATTATATATAGGGGGCACTATAGCGACCTCCTATAAGCGACTTATATATATATATCATAGGGGTCGCGGCAGCCCCCCCCCTAAGTGCGCCCCTGAATGTATCATTGGGGTCACTCAGCTTTCACGTAATCTGAAGGGGATGGCCTACCTTGTCCAAGGCCGAACGGACTCTCTTATCCCAGCTACGGACTGGCAAGAGTCTGCTTTTAGCCCAGTACCGCCACCAGCTCGATCCGGTCGGATGTCCCTCCCCCGCCTGTCCCGACTGCGGGGGTTCGGACGAAGAATCTCTGGAGCACCTTTTGATAACCTGCCCACAAAAGGAGTCTGTCCGACGGAGACTCCTCCCTCCTGACCCAAGCCTGACCGTCCTTTGGAGTGACCCTATCCGGGTGTTAGGGTTTCTGAGGGGTACTGGGCGCCTATAGCCCAGCAGTATGGATCACCGCCTGGCCCCAAGAATGATGATGATGATGATGAAGAGGTATGGTTGATGTGCCTCATATAGCCATCTAGGCTGACGAGCCCGGAAATCACAACAACATGAAGAGGTATAGGGTCTAGTAGTACCCTGGGCTTTTTTGGGGCGCCCCCCACTTTTTGGGTCCCCCCACTCGACCCCTTCCCCCCCCCCACTCCGTCCCACCCCCACTTTTTTTAGGCTTCCCCCCACTCACCATAAGGAGCCCAGCAAATGCCAAATTTTAAGGATTTTTGGTCAAAATATTCAAAAATTTCCGGATTTTTAGCATTGCTTTTAGCATTTTAGCACAGCATTTTTAGCGATTTTAGACCACTTTGGATCCCCCCCACTTTTGGGTCCCCCCACTAGCGGGGGGGTCCACTCTCCCCACCCTCACTTTTTTCGCCTAGAAAATGCCCAGGTACCCCCTACGCCATTTAAGAATCGCTATTTTTTTGCGCCGCAGCTGCGCCACACAGCGCCCCAGCGGCGCCGCAAAAATCACCATTTTTGTGGTCGCTGTATATGTCAAACGTTAAGAGCTGGGGTCGATTTCTTTTTATATTCAGAAATTCTATCGAACTAACTAGATAGCTAAGTCCCATTTGTCTATAGCTTCCCTAGCGACCACAGTGGCTGTTCAAAAATTGCGAAAATTGAAAAATTGAATTTTTTGCAATCTATTTAACATAGAAAGCTCAACCCTTACCAAATTTTCCATACAAAGGTTTTCTGGTACGGCGAATTGATTCCCGCAGTCAGTTTTAATGTACGACCCATCCGTCTTGCTGTGCTGGTTCTACTTTGCCGTGCCATCGGGAGGGTCAAGCGGGTAACCGCTTCCCGGAGGTCCATAGTATGCCTTAACTAGTCCATTGCATCCGTGGAAGGGGGCCGGCCCTTCTACACAGGCTCCTTTTACCTTCCCACCGAATTGGTACCCATGTAGCGACCAGTGAAGGATGGATAGTTGGGTTGGCTAGAGCCGAAAAAATTTTGTGGCCTCCGAGGATCGAACCACCATCCCTAAGATCGGACAGCGCCGTAGACCACTCGGCCATCCCGACCCAAGGATCAAGTCGATTACCGCTTTCAGGAGGTTGTCCATAGGGGTTTTCTGATGCCCCTAGCTCATTCCCGCTACTCGTTTTGCCGTCCCACGCACCTATTTTGCTGGGCCGGTTCCACTTTGCCGTTTGAATGGTCAGTCGGATATGGGGTCAAGTGGTGAAAAATAAAATTCCCCAAAAGCGGTCAAATTTGGCATCAATTGAAAGCCCTAAGTGAGCTGAGCAACTTTTGTCATAGAACTGCATACTCAAATTGGCTGTAGAGTGCTGTGCTGGGTATGGGTGGGTCTTGGAGATTTTTGGTCCAAAATCAAATTTTCCAAAAGTGCGACGAAGGAGCATTTTTATTTTCTTGTCATAGGGGTCGCTAGCGACCCCTTTAATATGAGTGAAAATGGTCGAATGACCGTGTAAAACAAGGCTGCTCAGATCCTGCGCAGATTATGTGCGCAAAAAATTGTACGTGTCGAGTTTGGTATGTTCCTGAAGTTTCATCCCCGTACCAGTTTCCGTTAAAAAGTTATGCCAAAAATCGCTTACGAGAGATGTTTTTTTCCGGTTCTCCGCTTTGACGTTTGGTAAGGGGGTTTTCTAGCTTTAATAACAACAGATAGGATAATTTTTGCCTATGAAAACCATGTATATTCTTGGAGTACGCAACAAAAATAAGCCGATAGGCTAGTTATTATGCCTCCCAGAGCCGGAAAAAATTTTTGGTGGGGGGCAAAGTCGGCCAAAACGCTAAAATGGCCAAAAAGTATGCTTCAAAGGCGCCGTAATAAGTCAGACTGGGATGGGGCAATACTGCCTATATGGCTGAATAGGACACATATCAGGGTCGTTCAATTGCTATATGATTTTCCGGCCCTGAGCGTAATTTTTGGGTACTGGCCTGCCAAAGTTGGTGAATTTTGGTTCCAACTTTGAACTTAGTTTTTTCGCTTATTTTGCGACCTGGTAGGCTCAAATCTTGCGTGCAAAGGTTTTTGCGGACGGAGAATCGATTCCCACTATCAAGTTTGCTGCCCGACTGACTCAAGTTGCTGGGCTAGTTCCACTTTGCCGTCTGGAAGGTCATGTTGGCAACCGCTACCTGGAGGCCCATACTAGGCTCTACTTGGCCTCTCAAAACTTTCTCTATAGGGGTTTTCTGGTGCGCCCAGCTCATTTCCGGTGTCCGTTTTGCTGTACAACGCACCCATTTTGCTGGGCTGGCTCCACTTGACCGTCTGAGGGGTCAGGTCGGTAAGGGGTCAGGTGGTCCAAAATAAAATTTTTCAAAAGTGGTCAAATTTGGTACCAAATGAAAGCCCTAAGTGAGCTGAACAACTTTTGTCATAGAACTGCATGCGCAAAGTGGCTGTAGAGTGCTGTGGTGGGGTGGGGTGGGTACTTAGGCGATTTTGTCTCAAAAATAAAATTTTTCAAAAGTGGTCAAATTTGGTATCAAATGAAAGCCCTAAGCGAGCTGACAACTTTTGTCATAGAACTGCATGCTCAAAGTGGCTGTAGAATGCTGTGGTGGGGTGGGGTGGGGACGTAAGCGATTTTGGGTCAAATAGTATATATCTGCTTGCGCATGGTGATCGGAAATATATTATGTTGGTTCTTTTTTGCGCATACATAATAAAAGAATGGAAAACAAGAACCAAAAATGCTCCTTCGTCGCATGTAAAATACATATGAGTACTCTCAGGCAGGTTGTACAAACACGGAAACTAGCCTGTAAAATGCATATGAGTGGCGTTGAAGTTGTAAATTAAGGAAAACAAGTTGCAACGGCTTAACATATGAGCCTGTCCTACAACGAGGCTCATATTGGCGTCACAGTGCAGCCTTCTTAAAGATCATCAGGTCATCATATTAAAGAAAAACGAATGAATAGACATAACATGTTAACATTGTGGCTTGAAAGAAATGGACAGAACGAAGTGAACTGCGACGTGAAATGAAAAGCTTTACGTGCTATTTATATGAAGGTCAAATATCGACAAATTATATTATGACATACGCCAATATGGGCCTCGTTGTAGGGCAGGCTCATATGTTAAGCCGTTGTAATTTGTTTTCCTTAATTTACAACCTCAACGCCACTCATATGCATTTTACAGGCTAGTTTCCGTGTTTGTACAACCTGCCTGAGAGTACTCATATGTATTTTACATGCGACGAAGGAGCATTTTTGGTTCTTGTATATATACATTATCACCTTATTGAGGATAATTATATATTGTTAAATTTAGCTTGATGTACGTACTTAAGCCTGAAGAATTGCTTTGTATTTAGTTTATGCTTGCTTATGCCATTTCTACTGAAGTGATTTAGGCACAGGTTGCGGCTGTTGAACGAGCTGCTGGCTATGAAGGTCAGCCACCCGCTGTTACGGAAGGACCTTTACGACGTTTCAGTGAGACTGTGGACTGGAGTGCCGTTCCATCCACTTATCCATCCTTGTATCATGGAGACATAGCGTCTGCGCCAGCTGAACAGCAGTATCCGCCACCTACGACGACAGTAGCTGTTATTCCAGACTCTTTGGCTGCTGTTTATCCGTCGCTTATGGAAGAATATATGGGGCTAAAGCTGCAGCCACCCACTGGCACCTTGGCTATTTCTCAGGTACGTATCGCATATTTGCTTTGTGTTATACTTATACATTTTATACATATATACTCAGTTCGAATTACGGCTCAATGATGCCAAATCACAAAATTGAGCGAAACCAGCTTAGTTTTGAGCTTTGAGCTCTAATATTTGGAGGTTGTGCTTCTTTCATACGTACGAAAAAATATGTAGTTTGAGCAAATTCGATTTTTTGAAGTTGTCCACGACAGACAGAGGGATATGCGATATTCTCAGAAATCGACTCATATAATTATATATACGTGCATTGGTTTATAGCATATTATAATACTTTGTAAAAATATGTTCAAATTCTTGTATATATGCAAACTTCACAGCAAAATAGTAAAGAAAAATGTCGGGTACGAGTTTCCAATTTTCAATTTTGTGAACTGAAAACAGCTCAACTTTGCTGTTTCCCCAAACCTTTCCGGGAAGTTCGGACAAAAAGGAGGGGGTCGGAACCCCCCAACCCTTCCCCTTGGGTGTGCCCATGCTCGGGTCATCGGATCCGAAACCGAACTTCTTAATCACTCAATTGCTGTGGTAAAGTTATTAAGTTACTGATATAGAGTACGAATTGCATTTTGCATTGATTTTATTTAATATATATTTTTTAGCCTGGACAACAGTATGCAGTTTCTTCTGGAGGCAATTCGTCTACCGCTGTGATCCAGTCCAGTCTGTCTGGTCAAACCATGATTGCCCCTGTGACTCAAAACAGCATTGGTCTACGTCGAGGACAAGTTTCCCATGGCGTTCGTGAAATTATCCTCTGTAAGGATGATAAAGGGAAGGCTGGCATGAAACTGAGGGCTATCAATAAGGTTAGTTTTATAAATAGGTCCTTGAAGTACTTAAGGAAGTCTTTTTTGGTCCAAAATCGTTTCGCATACAGTGGAGATCTCACAGCGTTTCAATTTGTTAAGTAACGCCATATTATGCCTATTGTTGAGCTGTTCATGGATATGTCCTCACTCACAACTTCACAGTATTGATAGTGAACCGTCAAGCATAATATATGCCGGTTTTTGGTTTCGGACATAAAATGTGCTTGCTTTTAATGTGCATTTCCAGCAAAATAGTGTGCATTTTGAACGTGTGTAAAATTTGCAAAATTAAGCAGATGCCCCCTCCACTAAGGTAAACCCAGATGATTACTCAGCTAGGGGGCTTGGAACCACCTCCGTGGGAAATCCGATGGACACGGACCCCATCAAATGGAGATCCCCACAGGCGTCCCCTGGCATCCGTCTGGTCAACGGCGCAAATGGGTTCCAAACTCCCGGGAACACGACTGTGTTGGGTTAACACGGAAGCATCTGGAGTCCTCAAATTATGCTACCGAGCGGTTGGGTCCAATCCCCCACATCATTTCCATCCCGGATTCTCCGATGTGTGGACCTGACTATGCAAAGACATGTGCTGGGCCAGTAGATGCCGAAGTGCCCTCTTGTAGCTTTTCTAAGCTGATGGAGCCCGGAAATGAACAACAACAACATTACTCAGCTAGTGTTATTGTCTCAGGTCGTAGTCAAGGAAAATGCTGCTAAAATAGCAAAGTTATTGATAAAATTTGTTCATACACCTACTTCAACCCTACTTCAATTACGTGCTTTACTTCTTTAGGGAATTTTCGTTCAATTTGTGGGAAAGGGATCACCATCGGCGTTGGCAGGTCTTCGTTTTGGGGATCAGATTCTGCAGATCGATGGTCAAAATGTGGCTGGATTCAGCTCTGACAAAGCTTCGGATTTGGTCAAGAAAGCATCTGCGCAACGCATTACATTGGCTGTTAGAGATAGGTGCGCTCTAGTTACAGTAGCAGTGAGTCTGACATAGTAGTTACTTTGATGTAGGGACACTAACAAGCAAGTGCTTCTCGGTGTTGGTTGATAGAATTTACCTGGCTTATTTTTTAACCCAAAAAATTGACAGATTTCACCATTTTTACCCTAAATTTTCAAAAATGTTTCCGGCTTCGCCGGAATTTTAACGAATTTTTCGCTATTTTAGCGTAAAAAACACCTAAAATTAGTTTTTAGCGATTTTTGGCAATTTTTACACAAAAAACGTAAAAATTTGCAAACGTTTTCCAAAAATATGCCCCCCACTTTTGGTGAGCCCCCCCATCGATGGGGGGGGGGGACACTTTGAGCCTCTCCCCCCATATCCCCCCATAAATTTTGGCCTAAAAATAAGACAGTTTACTAATTGCTAACTTGTTTGCGTGCATATTTTATGTTGTTTTTGTCCACTCTAGGCCGTACGAGCGTACCATAACTCTGCACAAGGATAGTTCTGGTCATCTGGGTTTTCAACAGAAAGGCGGTAAGATTGTCAGCATTGCCAAGGATACTAGTGCTGCACGAAATGGACTTCTGACTGATCATCAGATACTGGAAGTCAATGGTCAAAATGTTGTTGGTTTGAAGGTATTATTATTTATGTAGAGGTATTATTATTTTTATTTAATGGTGTCCGTCCACGCTTTTCCGAAGTCACATGTTCCTATGACATCCTGCCCGAATGTTTCCCCACCGTGGAATACCCAGGGGAGGTCTCAGGGGTCTAGAACCCCCTTATGGAGCGACTAAAGGAAACATTTTTGCTAATTTTATAGTCTATATATACCAACAGCAACCGCTTTAAAAATATTTTTGCGCCGGAGGCGCGATAAATTATATATTTGTTCAGAGAATTGAACATCAAATGTATGATTTTTTGGAGAAAATGCTATGAGCATTTTAAAACGCATCTTGCATGCGACGAATGAGGATTTTGGTTTTTGTTTATATATAAAAATGTTCATATCGTCTGTATATCATTAATTGATTTTCCTGTTAGAGAGATACAGTCAAAATAGCTACCAGTCCACGGATCCCAGAGGATACAATGAAATTGAAATAATGGTTTGCCCTTTTCCTTCGGAAGTAACGGCAAACTAATAAGATGATAATCGAAACGTAGACACCCAGCGTCAGACCAACCCTTTCTCCGCTACCGGTTTCGAGGCTCCACGGTGGACCCCTTCTTCTGGCAATCCTTCACACGCTGCAATCGTTCATGGGGAATCCTGGTAACCCACTCTCCATACGATATAATGGACATCGCCATGATATTTGCAAAATAGATGCTAGTAAGCCGCTTTAGCAGTCATAACCATAATTTACATGATCTGTTTGTTACGGTGATCGATTCGGCAGACGACGAAGCCACACGAAACAGGAAGGAAAAGTGGTGGATTAGTCAACTCTTTTCGGACTATCCTTGTGGAATTAATTGGGAAACCGTCCTTCTAGAAATCCTCCGTTCCTCCCAAGACCCAAATTTTCCAATTTGCCTATTCTCGCGGACTTGGATCCCCCAGAATTTGACCACCAGGAACGATTGCAGCGTGTGAAGGATCGCCAGAAGAAGATGCCCACCTTGGAGCCTCGAAACCGGTAGCGGAGTAAGGTTGGTCTGAGTCTGGGTGTCTACGTTTTGATTTTCATCTTATTTATATTAATTGATTGTCCTGTTTTACAGCGACTAGTCCACTTTGTCTGCCTCCATTTTAGGATAAAGAATTTGTGGAAGTGGTGGATGGGGCTGGAGCAGCGGTTACCCTAACCATAATGCCGTATTCCATTTATGATCACATGATTAAACAGTAGGTTTCTGAACGGTTAGGCGGTTTAGTTCTTCCAGCGTGCTTGATTTGGCTTGAGTCGATCTTAGCAAGAAAAGAAATTTTCGGGGAGGAATTTTGGTGATAGCCCCCATTGTACTATTGTACTCGTGCAAACCTTTTTCGCATGACGCATATTAAATGTGCCCTGGCGTAGCTAGATTTAGAGGTCCTAAACGTTAAAGCTCTTACTCAGTCTCCCAAATGAGGACATTTTTCTGCAATCTGATTGGCTGTTGAAGCGCTGTACCTTAATTTCTTTTTTGTACGTTTAATTTCTTTTGAACTCTCGTTATTATTCGTCCAGGCTTTTGTGCGAAAATGATTGAGTGTTCTTATTTCAGGATGGCCGATGGTCTTGTTAAGAAACTTATGGACCATTCTGTCCCGGATGTATAAACCGTTGGTTCTATCTGGCTGGACTGGTTCAGAAAATACATGAATGATTGACGGGTGGTGCTGAATTTCAGCAGTGCTGAGATTCTTTCTATTTTTAAATATAAATGACATTGTAAATTCCAAATAGTCTGAGCACTTTTAACTTTGCTTGCAATTCCATTTTATTAATTTCTTTTTCTGTGTTGTCGTATTGCTATTGACTGTTTACAAATTGTAGGTTAGAAAGTTTTGCTAAATTTCAATAGACTGGTTTTTGAAGGGACATCTGGAAATGAAAAACAGCAAAATAAAATTTTAGGGATATTTGTTTGTTTTTAACAGGTTTTTGCTGACTAGTGAACTTGTTAAACAAAAAAATGTTTACATTCAGCAATTAACAGATCTTTTCTTGAAATTTCTTGAATTGAATATGCTGCAGTAAGAACTCCTATTGCGGAGTTAGAGTAGCTAATGTATAATTGTAGAATTTCGAAGCTAGTGTTTTATTCTGTGGATATTAAGGCTAACTTCTGTGATACAATGCTTTGCTTTGTTAATTTCCTTTGTTTTATGTATGCATGTTAGTGGTAAGTGTGGAGGACTCGCGTATTATTTGTTATTGCTAACATTTTTCTGGAAGTGTATATATGAAAACTCCATTTTTAAATATTGAACGTTACCAATATTGCTTGTGCTTGTAATATCCACGGCACAATAGCGTTGTTTGGTAAAACTTTCTCTAGAAAAAATTTTTACAACAAGTCAAACAAATTTCCCTAACAAAATTGGCTAATATCAACAGCTTTTTCCTGGAAATAGAAGCAATGTTTTTGGTTTTTGAAGCAAGCCCCCACTTTTTGGCTTTTGGTTGAAAACCGTGTATTTTGCTAATAAAATTGACTTTTGTGCTTTTTTAGCTTTTGGTATGCAGTCCATGTACAAACGGGCTAACTTCACTGTATTTTGACAATTTTAGGCCCCTTTAGGTTCTCCACTTTCGCCCCCTCCCCAACTAGTGGGACGATGCTCCCTCACTTTTCTATCCTAAAGAAAGCACGGTTTGGTATATTGTATGGTTGTTGTGTGGTTTACGCGGAACATTGTTGGAAATTGCTTGATTCAAATATTCTAATAACAAGAGGGCATAATTTGATTATATATAAGAATGTAAGTGTAGGTCACTAGGTTACTCTTCTTTGCATTGCGTAGTGAGGGCTCATTGACCACAATATGCTATTGTATCCCCTTTTGGAGAAAAGGTTGTTCGGTTCGACAAAAGATAAGATCTCTTGGTTTGATAAACATTAAACGTTGTCACTACAAGAAGTTCCCTTGGGAAGGTCTCCGAATCAGGCTCATATTAATGGAATCGGATTCGCTGCTTGCTGTTTAATCCCCTCGCTAATCGGGTAACTTTTTAGTGCTCCCATCCCCTAGTCCTGAAGCGGGGTGGGAATACGTTTTGTCGACACCGGAGCACCATTACTGTTGAAGAGAACATCGAACAGAACTTTTAGCGGCTACTCTTATTCTGATATGTAATAGAATTATGAACACTTGCTAATGTTTCATCAATATTGTTGTCAAACTTGAGATTGGTATGATCCCCTGGCCCTAATGCTTTCGCCTTTATCTGTATGCTTATGTCAGTTTGATTTCCGCTTCTGTGGTGCACCGTGCACATTCTGTGGTCATAGTGTAAAAGTTGAATTTTGTACTTTTGCATATAATGTTTATTTTTTAGCAGATTAGCTTTTTTGTTTGTTTTTGCTTATTACCTTCTTGATATTTGTCTGTTTAAACTGTGGAAGTTGTCTAAACAAAACGTTGTTTCGCCGACAGTGGAGAGAAAACGAACAAACGACTCTTCCAAAATGGTGTGCTCCTGTAACATAGCGTACAGAAACGCAAAAATGAACGTTGCCGTTGTGACGGGAAGCGTTTAATTCTTTGATCTTGCTTATTTGCAACTAATGATGTATAGGTTACCCCACATAAGGTTTTTAGTGAAGTTCTCGTGGAGCTTCCCTTAACAGGTTCAGGTGTTGTCCGCATGAAAGCTTGTCATTAGCCAACCAGATGCATTTCGAATCACTGTAGAAGTTTTCCTTTCGGCTACTACCTGGTACTGTCAGAATTGTCAAATTAATGCCGATTTATAAAAATTAATTCAACAAAACAGTAAATTGTCGTGACCTACCTTTCGTACCTTTGTTGACTACCTTTCACCCCTTGTTCATGGATTCAGAACATAGTATTTGCGTTTACATAATCTCCGAATTAGCCTTCATTTCAATTGGGCTAGCCTATGACCTCCAATTTAGCGAAGATATTTTATGACGTGAGGTTAAATATTTGCTGTCAACTACTTTTTTGAGTTAAACCAATTGATTTTCAGTTTTTGGTCAATATATTCGCCTTTTCCTTTAAACGCAGTCTGAATCTTAGGTAATCTGATTGAATGTGCAACGTTTCTTTAATTTGTAAAAAATCCAGTATGTAATTTAATAATTGTGCTGATATATTAAACATTTTGGTAACTTGAAATTTTTGCTTGGGTATCGCAAGAATAAGCTCAACAAAGTAAAACAACAGCTTTGACGTTTTTGCTATTATGCT
>JASAND010019980.1:0-67160 GCA_030248195.1 Trissonchulus latispiculum | reverse complement strand
TGTGTCAGCCAAGGCTTATTTTGTGGTTGACAAACTTCGTGAAGTTCCCACATGAGTGAATCTTTCGGGAAGCCGCTATCATTAACAGACTCTGTAGTGTAGTGATTATTTTCATCGTCGCCTTCGATAACTCTGTTGATAGGTCCCTGTTGGGTGTGTTTCGGCGTAGCCGTAGGTAGTATAAAAACGGAATCTTTCCATGAGCTGCGTAGGTTCTGGGTCTAAGTGATCGGCTAGTAGCTTGCAATGTTGCTGGAACGTTATGTCTGTTGGTTTCTCTGGTGCCGTCAAGTATTTGAGAATGTCGTACGTGTCCTGACACATAGATGCGATAAGGTAGGCTACTTTCAGCGGGTCAGCTTCTACTTGCTTTACCATCAAAGCCGCTTCTAGCCGTACTTGATATCCTGTCCATGTCTCTGAACTCCCATTAAAAGATCCAAAAAATGTACTGTGACCCTACTCGCAGCGCCACTGTTATACGTTGAAGCTGCTATACTTTGGGATAGCAAAAACATGAACTGGCTTAAAGTAATAACTGGCTTTCTGCATTAAGCAATTAGCCAATCTCACAAAAGAACGATTACAAGATTACAAGCATAGTAACACATCTAAGGATTGTTAGCTATCTTTATCTGTCTATAATATCATGGAATACATTTATATGTATATATTATTTAAAACGAAAAAACAAGCCCTACTATCAGTGACTATTAATGTCTAGCAAAATTTTCTAAAAATTTACATACCACTTCCAAATCGCACAGGAACACTCTCCCTTGATTTGGTTTCACTTCTGATTGGCCCTAAATGGAATGACAGAAGAATTTAAGAATTAAGGATTTAGCTTGTTCAAAGTTTTATTAGTGTCGGGGACAAAGATATCGGGTTGTGCTGAATTACCGATTTTGAGCAACTGTGCGTATTTTGAACTGTGTGTAGTATAGGCAGTAGCGGAAGACGCTACTACCTCTCCTCCAGTTTTATTTCATGAAGCGTTTCGTGATTCTTCCCTTAAAAACACTTAAAATTTCATGTAGGATCCATAAACTCCCTTACGGTTAATATTGTTATTTATTCACTTACTGGAGTGTCTGGTATTTGTGATGTGTTTTCGGATGCGAAACGTGTGTTTTGTAATGTAGTGCTATATTCATTGTTAACTTTTATGAAACATAAATCAAAATTATTCATTTCCTTAAATAACCGTAAAGATAATACTACATGGAAATGCCTTTATTTTTGGCTTGTAGAAGATTCAACCTCAAAATTTACTTATATCAATCCATATTTCGCAATGCAATCTCTCCACTAAAACTCATTAGCTACACCACGTTCAGTTGAGAAGTGTCTATCGACGATTGCGGCGATTCAAATTTATATTTTATTTGTTTCGTGTTCCTTATCTGCCGTGAAGTTCCTTTGCCTAATGAATCGTTAGTTGCTTAACTTAATTTTATTTAATTTCAATTTTGTTGCTGAGCTAATCCTAATTTCTAGGTAAATGCTCTGGGGTAGCGCGTCTTAGGCCAATCTTCTCCCTTTCAATCAGGAGCCAGTCGGTCCGGCGCCCCCCCCCCCAAAATTCATACTCCCTCAAACCTGGCGAGGACTACCCGGGGTTAAAAGAGAGCCGCCTGGAGTAGTAGTCAGGGTAGTCAGGGCTTGTGTTACATTGCGCCAGTCTTCACGTAATTTGTGGTGATGCTGTGGTTCAACTCCCTGACCTCACATATATATTACATGTGTAGTAAGAATATTAGGTTTTATTTTACTATTGAATGTTGAGGAATTGGTAGTATTTTGCTGACGGTTACTGTAACTTACACAGGAGTGTTTTAAGTGCTTAAAATTCGAATTGACTGAGCATTTTGGATTCACTTGCAATTTCTTCTGCAGTTTCTGCGGACCTTGCATCCTATTCATTGGAACGAACTGTTTTCTTTGTGTGACGTATCTGCTCGCGTAGTTTTTGTGTTAAAGTTATCGTAATCTTTCGCTTAGTGCAATCTTGTTTAGCCCTGCTCTGATTTGGCCCAACTGTCACTTAAACTGCCTAAGCCCCGCCCACTTTACGAAAGAATGAAAGCCTTACTGATTTTGGCTTTACTTCGTGTATGGGTGATACATAGGTTTTTTAGGCTTCTGATAGCAGTGTTTTTTACGGTTGTAAAGACCAGTGCTCTGCTTGAGAGAGTGAGAAAGGACCTCTGGATTTTATTTGCGTGTGAGGAGCTGCCAACCCTATTCTCATCGAATAATTGAATTTCAGATTATCAGACATGTACGTACAATTACTCATTTTGCCATATCCCGGCCTTTATGTTTTCTATTCGTCGTTCCGTAGCCCGAAATATATTAGGTATAATTAGATAAAGTGACAGTAAAACTAGATCTGACTTACATCAGTAGTTAATAAGCACAGATTTAGCGGTTACCTATTTAAATCTGATTACGGCTCTATGTACTAATAAGACATATTGACAATAACTAGAGTGCTTCTGTGCAAACTAAGTGTCAGGTTACCTTTGGAACCAGCATCGGTTCCGACAATTTGCAGACCTTTACCAAGACGTCTTTCCTTTTCCAGTTCTTCGATTTCCGCTTCTGTAAAAAATTGTGAATTAAGATGAAATATTAAATTCAGAACTTTTATGCTAATATAGCAAAAGCAATGGGAATCGTGCTAAAATTTATGTGCACAAAACTGGATACTGTGTTGCTTTCATAAACAAACAAACAAATAAATATATGAAAATATATAAATATGAACACATTTGTCGAAAAAGGGGCATGCTTACCGGTTAGAACCCGAAAGCCTTGCCCCAAAGATTCCGTCACCGGGGATGTAGTGGTCTGCTCAATTTCACCTGAAACATTTCACCAAATTTGTTTAGAATTAAATAAAATAAAAATAGTGTTTTTATTGCTTTTTTGCTTCGCGGGGAATTTGAACAATCCAATCTGATCTCTGCTATCTGACAGTGGTGTTTAAAATTTCACCTGATCAAGAACGAATTTGACAAGTCTGACAAATTGCAACAGCAAACACCAATGCAATTTTATTGCATTCTGCTCACCGATATTTTCTTCCCTCTTTTCGTGTGACAAATAATTAATTTACGTAATAAAAGCGTATTAAAAATTCCAACATGTAACTTTCATTCAAACACGAACACCATACCGTCTCCGAAGAAGACAATGTGTTCCTGACTTTCAGAATTGGGTTCTCTTCGTCTCAAGTCACTGGAACCTGATTTTCTCAGTTTCAATCTATTTTGGTCATTGTCCTTATTTGTTACTGAAATACAGATTTTACAGTTTTACAGCATATCCATTACTTGTCGAGATTGCCGAGAGGTCTACGGCGCTGGTCCCATCTGATCCTACGGTCGGTGGTTCGATCCCCGGAGGTCTCAAAGTTGTCGCTAAATGGGTACCACTGCGGTGAGAAGGTAACAAGAGTCTGTGTAGAAGGGACGGCCCTCCTTCCACGAATTCACTCATCATTTGAGGTGACACTCCTGGCTCTACGTTTGAGAATCTGAGGATAAGCACCGGCACCACAGGTCCATGGCAGGACGGAAATTTCTTAAGGGATAAATCATTACCTAGTCTTCACAGTTTTAGCTGAGATAAAACAGTAAAATTGATAACCATATATACCATCTTCGTGAGATTGAGAACCCAAAATCATTGTTGTTGGATGGGTGGCGCTTTGGCTTGACTGGAGCAGACCGTGCGGGGCCAACGCTGGAAGCTTTTCTTCCCGTTCTTCTTTTGGTTCTACCACAGGAGCTGCATCGTGATCTAAAAATAATTTTCAGAAATTGTTTGATTGAATCATGTTTTCGGTCGCCTAAAGGACAAGAATAGTTAGACAGATAATAATTCAAATTCTGAGTGCAACCACGTAATGAGCATTTGAAACATCGTCTGTGACAGAAACTCACGTCAACCTCAAGCCTGAAGAGCTTCAAGGAAAAATCTAAAATTTAAGTAAAATTTAATATTGGGCAGTTCAATTTACGTTGTTTTCAAAACAATTATTCTATAACTTCGACAACTGAAAATATAAAATTTAAGTGTCGTTGCTAACCTGATGGAACACCTTCATTCTCACCACCCAGAATTATTAGTGGCGGCAAAGCATTTCTTGGCGATTCGTCTCGGGGATTGGTCACGTGTCTATTCAGCGGTGGAAACGTCTGGTGGTGACCGCCTGCAATAGTACTTTCAATCAGCTAAGAGTACATAAGAGTATGACATGCTTTAGGGGTGTCCAATTTCATTACTCTACTATCACCAGAGATGAAACCGGGTCAATGGGTCACCGGGTTAGTTCGGGTCACTATATGGACCGGGTCACCGGATCACCGGGTTAGGAGCTCTGATCCGGTCTTGACCCGGTATTTTTGATTGGGGGGAATTTTTACTGTTATAGCATATTTTTCGGGGATTTCGACCAACTTCAATAAGTACTCAAAAACTAGCAAGCAATAGAAATATTTTAACTTAATCGTGTAGTTTGTTAAATGCTTGTCTCTGTAGTGTCCTCATAATATTTGTAATGTCCTGTCGAGCTTAGATCTAGATTAGAAACTACAATGACTGCGTTGAATCTTAACTAGAAAATGGAAATTATTACATGGGATTACATTACATTACATCTAAAATTCTCCATGCTCCAGCTACTGTATGTGATTTTTCGCCGCTGCTATCAATTTTGGAAGGAGGGTGTCGTGTCAGACTGTGAGACAAAATGCTAATGTTAAGCTCTATGATTAGAATTCGATGAAGTAATGAATTTGTCGAAGTATATATTTTGTTCGAATTTGTTTGATTCAAAAAGCTGTGTAGTTTACTTCACATCACATTGAGTGCGATGTCGTGGAATTTTTTCCGGCTTACTTGCAATATTTACTTTTCAATTTTACTACTTTAAGGAAAGCGAAAATTTTGCCCGACTTCTTATTTTAGATGCCAAGAATGTCCAAAAAGGTGAAAAACACTCATCACACCCCGATATAAGTGTTATTTTAATTTTTCCAAGCTTAAACCTGAATTTTCAAAAATACCGGGTCAGGGGTCGACCGGGTCACCGTGTCAGCTTTTAGTGACCCGGTTTCATCTCTGACTGTCACCCTATCCAATTAATCATGTAGCCGTTTGCACGCTAGCAATCGAAACCAATGGTTACATATTAGTTATTTAGTGGTTATTAAGTTGGTAGTTACTGGTGGTTACTGGTTACTGGTGGTAGTGTGGTACTGGTTTGGTTGTTATTTAGTGGTTTAACATCAAATGCAAGAGCTCCAGCCAAAGGCAACGATTCTGTGGCAACAAACCTCCCAATAGAATGGCATTCTCAAGACTGTCTTTGGGTTCTTTGTCGTTTTCTTTCCTAAAACAAGCAAAAAGTTTACTGCGATAAAAGTACATGAATTAACTCTGAGTTTTCTAACAGAGCAGTAAAACACCACCTATGAGCTGTGAGTACTGATAAGTCATTTGATCAACAGCCATTGTTATCAACATCTATGCCAAGAGCTAAGTTGTTGAACCGGAATAATATGCCATCTTTAAAATCTTAATGTGGTGACTTAACCAAGACTTGGGGTTGATAACACTAGCAAGGTTACAAGATTTAGAACTGTACCTTCGGAGCACAGGTCTCAGTGTTTGAATGAACGGTCGAGGTCGACTGTCGCTCTCCGGTTGGGACTCTGGCTTGCTTCTAGTCCTGTCTTCCGAGGTTCTGATGATCTCCAGATGGGAATTGGTTCGAAGTCCCTCTCGTCCTTCCACAGCAATTTCTTCTTCTTCTTCTTCTTCTATCGGCTCAGGTGTAGTAGTTCTACCACTGTTAGCTGCTTCAGTTGTGGGCTGTTTGTATGTCTTAGGCCAGGCGCTGGGCGGATTTGTGGCAAAGATTCGCAACGGTGGCATCGTCTTCTTTGTGTTTGGGTCTGTCGTGGATACTCCTGATGGAGCGGGAGTTGTTCTTGAGGTTTTACTGAAGGCTGACGCTGGAAGTCTGGTACTAGAAGAGTCAGTAGTCAACTCTTCCAATTCTGTTGTAGGTTGCGTTGTTGTCGGTGTTGTTGTTGTTGTTGATGATGATGATGTTAACGATGATGATGTTGGGGGTGCTAAATGCACAAATAGTGCAATGCTAGCAAAATTATTGATGTAACATAAAGTGGGTTAAATAAAGTGGGTCCAGTTAAAATAGGTTACTCTTTTAACCATACCACCATGTGGTGTATTCTCTACTAATTAATTTCATAGCACCAACATTTGAAGTATCCGAAATTTAACAGCTCCCATGGCAAGTAAGGGCTAGTAATCATCTAAACTTAGAAATTAAACGATCCCAAAAGAACATGAATTTCAACTGTCACCTGACCAGCTGAATTTTTTCAATCAACCACTTACCAGCAATTCTGATCTATATGTTCTTCGTGGCGTTTCATATCTAAGAGTAGATGATTGGTCCTTACTTGTCACGGCTGTTAAATTTTGGGCGAAACGTGGCGACCCAAAATTTAACAGCTGTGGCAAGTAAAGGCCAATCATCTACTCTTAGACACTTACCAACAGTTTGAAGTCGACCATCATCCAGCTTTCTCAGGAGTATAGTCTCTTCTGTAGAGGAGACGGTGCTCACAGTGGAGGTTGTCCCCTCTCCACTGACTGTTGTCGTCACCTTTTCAGTTGTCACAGCAGCAGCGGTCGTAGACGGCGGCGAGGTAGTACTGGCCGCTGTTGCTGTGACTGTTGTCGTCGATTCTACCACTGTAGTTGATGTCGATGTGGGCGTCGACATCAATTCGGTTGTTGTAGAATCGGTGGTGCCTTTTGTTGTTTCAGACTCCTCCAGAAGCGGCTTCGGACGAATGACATTTTCTGCGGTATCGGTCTCTTCGCCTTCCTGAGTCTGGTTGACATTGAGGCGGAGGTGGTGGGCTTTGGGGTCTTGGACGACTTCGATGTTGAACGGATCCTTTTGGGTCAGTGACTTGGATGTGTCTGAAAAATTAAGATTTATCCAAACTCTGTAAGAGCTAGAAAAATTTTTGGTTCAATCCCGCTTTGGGGATTTTTAGGTTTTGATTTCCACTACCAACCAACCTTGCCAAAAACACTGGCTCACACTGGGATTTCCAACTCCAGAAGTGTTTAGAAAAGATCCTCAATTTAGCGCTTTTACATTTTTGTATATATAATATTTGTTTTTCATAAAGTTGTCATCTCAAAATAGACAAAAGGGGTCTCCTGACCTTCTGGTTTCTTTTCTTCTTCTACACGAAGATGGCCGAATTCAAATGGCCAGTCCAGAATGTGATGATCTAAAAATTTAAACAAGAAAATAAAACAAGAAAATTAAAAAATCAAAATTACTAGTAATTTAAAATTAAACTTAGGAAGTAATACATTTAATAACGGGATAAATGAGTAGCCAAAACATTTCCAAAACTGAGCTTGCTTTCTTTAGCTGGATATAAAATTCTGACTTAGGTTTCCATAATCAATAAAAAGTTTTCAATTTTTCGTTCTTACTTTGCGAATAATGAAGCAACCGAGGAAATCCGGCTTCTCGTTTCCGGATTTTCGTAGTTCCGGATAAGCTGTGAATGGGGAGGAGAATTCCTTTTCCGTTTTCGTCAAGTTTCCCTCTGTCCGTTCCCGGTTTGGGAGGACCGCCCATAAACGTCATACCTAAAACAGAATACATTTTCTGATTTGTGTTTCAAAAAGCTAGCAAGTTGTAGCTCTACTAATTTTCACTTAAGTTGCTCTAAGCTTATTTGAAGCTGAATTGAGCTTACACTTACTGAAGCTTGTACCAAATATAATCTGGAATGACTGTGGATTAGCCAATTGGGACATAATCCAACCATTGGCCGCCATTGAATGAAACATAATCTGGAGCTAGTCCACCGTTAATCCTAATCTGATTTGATTAAATCAACGTTTAATTTAAACCTTCAAACATTTTGCCGATAGAAATCCTGGAAAAGCTTACGTACAGCCCTGGCCCTTATGACTGAAACTGACAATCTTGAGGGTCCGCTCGTCCGCCACGTAGATGTCTCCTGTGGTCCCGTCCGAATATGCAAATGAGCCCAGCGGTTTTCCATAGTACTGACCTGAAGCAATAACAACATTCCAGTATTATATAAGTTTGTGCTTAATCATGTGTGGACAACAGACCGTTCTATGTCGTTTAATCTAATTGAAGAATGCAAGAAAGTTGCACACCACCGAGCACCCGAAAATCTCGGGCACCCAGCGGGACTCAAACCCACGGTTTCCTGCTCAACGCACAGACGCACTAACCAACTAAGTCACAGCTTCAGTGGAAAGAGACTTCGACCGGAATTCGAATCCAATGTGTACAACCGGTTCCGCAAAGATGGACTCCTGCAATTTTCATTTTGACCCACCGTTTGACGTTTGTCTTAATGCAAGGGAGTAGCCAGTTTCAAGCCCATTCAAGCCAATCAGCAATCCTAATAAGCATACTGCAACCTGATTTGGAAGTTCAGAAAGCTGTAGTAGCTCAAGCATGTGCCAGTTTTAGGTTAAAGTCATAATCATCTCGACAGCTCCCGCTTTTACCGGACATCTTAACGCAGCAAACGCCCTAACGCAAGAAACTTAAAATGAACTTAGCGTATGGGCGCCCTAACGCAACTCTACCACATGCTAATACTATGAACTGTCGCCCAAAGAAATTTGCAATTAGCTTATTGAAGCAGTCTCGCTGACCGGGAGTGTGGCTCAGTGGAGCTCCAAAACTTGGCTGCTCAATCCCCACCCTGAACAATTTTCTTCGCATCTTTCAATCCTGATTTCATCCTTTCACATTGTGTCAGTGTTAAAGCTAATTTGTTTAATCTTAAAAACAGGCATTGTAAGCAGGAAGATGCAGTGATGCACACAGTTTGGAGTCACATCTTGAGTGTACACGAAATCCAAATAGAGTTTCAGAAGCATACATACATGCGTTAACATAGGATTGGATCCTGAGGGGGAGACTTGTCCCAAGAAATTCTGGGGGAGGGGTTGTACCTTGACCCAAAATTTTCAAGGGGACTTCTACCGTAAGCGTTAATTAACGTTAATAGTCAAGTAAATTAGCAATTTCTAATGAAATTGCAGTAAAATTGTCCGTTTTAAGAAAAATTCAAAATTCTGATCGATTTTCTCGCAAAATGCAGAAATCTTAGGAAAAATTCAGTCGAAGCCGGAATTTGTTTGGAAATTCGGTGAGCAAACCAATTTTTCTGGCTATTTCTGCTTACCCCTTGGCTAGTTTGGCCTCTTGACGGCGGTAGGGCATGTAATCTTGTTCGGGCTTGAAGAACTTGGACCCTTCCTTACCCCACATGTTAGCCTATGTTGTTACTATGAATTTAATTTATAGAACAAACCAAATATTTGTACAAAAAACATAAGTCAACTTCAGACCTTCAACAGCTGAAAGCCAATCAATAATCAATACCAGAAATATCAGTGTAATCATCATTAAATCAGTCAGCCTGCAGCAAAACAATCTGAAATAATTGATATTAAATGCCTAATCATTCCCAGTTCGGTTGAGAAATGGGAAAATGGGAAAAGAAAGAATAAAAAACTTTGGAAAATGTTGCCCTACCTGCCCTATTAACCCTGTGCCTTAACTAAGAAGTGCGGTGAAGCCTTATTTAAGGTGAATTGCCTCAAAGTTGAATTAAATCCGTACATGAGTTTCTGATCAATTAGAATTAATTCGGCGTAAATTCCAGGCGGCCTCTAGATTTCAATGGAAAAATGAAGCGAAATTAAATTTAAAATGAAGGTTTTGGAAGTGTAAGAAAATTTTAAACAGCAGCATACGTGTGTTGTACTGTACACCTTGCCGTGTGTCAGTATCAAGTCCAAAATTGCTATGGTGGAAATAACGGTGTTAGTTAAAAAGAAAATTTGGGTCAAACTTGGTAGAGTGACCTCCGAAGAGAAAGTGTGTTACTGTGATCGTTGTGGTACCGAAAATGAAACTTGGCTGACATAAATAGCAGCGTTTTCCATTTGTCAGTCCAAAAACAAAGCACGAATTGTAATACTGTGTATCCAGATGATTTTTAATAATCTTGGGAAATTAGCGGTTATTAGTAGGGACCAAGAGTATATCACATTTTAAAAGTAGATTTGTCAGTAAAGTCACGGCAAATGTCTTATCTCAAAGATAAGTTAATATTAATGAAATCCTATTAGATCTAAAAGTAGAACTGGGATTTTAAATTTAATAGGATTGAACTCTCACTTTTGCTGCATGATACCTTAAGGAACAATGTTCAACTTGTTCAATGTTCAAAGGAACTAAGGCCAATCCCAAACTTCATAGTAATGAAAGTATATAATTGAATATTTCTGAATTAAATAGCAAATACGGACGTAAAGCTAAACAACATTAATAATTCCAGCTGAAATGGCAGAAACGTGAACAGATGTTTTTTGCGGCTAAATATTAAATTTTGGAAAAAACTGTAAAATTTGTTACAGAAGAACGGTGTTTGAAGAAGCGCCTTGTGAGTACACTTTACGTCATCTTTATTCAGAGTAAGTGTCAATAAATTATTTGAGGATTAATTCAACCCCTTCCAAATGTAGATGAGGACCACCTTTTTGACCCCCTATTTCTGAAAGAATCTGAAGTCAGTTAAACTTAAAATGAAACCATTCAAATCTGCGGGCTCACAGAATTTTCAAAGAAAATTTCTAATACAATATTGAAAAGACGTCAAACTTAACTGGTTCCTTTTAAAGAAAATTGCGATTTCTTTGACTCTGTCTTTATGCTATTTTAAATGCTGGCTTTTTCTTTTGGGGTTTTTCTCTATTACCCCTGAGCTAAAATTTGGTATGGGTATGTTTTCGACCACGCTAAGTTCAAACATCCCTAAAATTTTCGATTTTGTGAAATTAGAATTTTTTCAATCACCAAGGGGGACGGACAAACAAAACTGAAAATATTTAGTCTTCGATTTTGTATTAAATTTGTATATAGGGGTTTTCGGGTCGCAGAACACGAATCTCAAGTCCGTTTTTTACTCAGGTCTTTGTGAATTCCGTACAAGCTTACATCTTAAGCTTACTAGTTTAGCTTACCAGAATGACCAGAGCTGACCAGAATTCGAAGCGAAGTATGGACTTCAGATTCCTGTTCTCCCACCCCGAAAACCGCTCGATGCAACTTTTCAGCGAATTCGAAGATACAACATTTGCAGATCATTCTTCAATAAATCATCAGATCATTCTTCAATAAATCTTTGCTTCCTTTCGGGTTGTGATTAGTTGGTTAGGGGTCTTTGGCTCTGTAGTTGAATGGTTAGGATGGACTTCTAGTTTAATGCCACTCGTTAGATCATATCTGACCTTATCCGGAAGTCGTAGGTTCGAATCCACCCGAGGCATAATTTTTCGGAACTCAAGTGCCGAAGTCACAATTTCATTTCTTACACTCCAACTAGTTCTGGAAAATACTTAATTTACGTAACGGTATCAGTAAGCTGCTGCGTGCACACAAATTACTGAGATGCACGATGTGGACTCGGCGTGTAAAAAAACTAGTTTGTGGCATCGGGATAAAGCATAAAGCAATCACAAAAGTGCTAGTATGGCGCTAACCGCTAAGGGTATGGGCTACGTTATGTCAACTCTTAGGCTCTATCCAGCCTCTACTATGCCTGTGTCCCTTACAACAAATTGGGGAACTAATGCACACAATTTGATTCAATTAGTTTATAATCCGATTCGACTGGGAGCGTGAATGGCTATGTTCTGGGGCCTTCGGACCAGGCAACTGAAGAGTTTCCGTCTCGGGATGAAGACAGTTACAGGCTGAAAGTGCCCGGAAATGACCTCGAGAAGGTCGGCACGGATGGCTCAAATAGTAATCTTAAGAATCGAACAGATCAATTCGAACAGTCATCTGATTTCAGCACTGAGTTTCTGTCGGGAACCGGATCACAAGGCTAATCGACACGTTACTGAGCATGGTTGGCTGTGTTTTAGTACTGTTTTTGAGCAAAGCAATTAAGGGGGGGGGTCGCTTTGGGTCAAAATCGATAGTCACGGATTTCGCTCATTTTCACACACAATATAGGTACATAGGTTCTCAAAAACAAGACAAAACATTAGAGTTCGAAATTAAACGGTGGCAGGGATATTCAGCTATAAAGTTGGAAAACTTGAAAATCACTGTGATTTGCCCTCCAAGGTCATGCTGAGACTGAACGGCAGCGAAATTTGGGTCAACTAATACGGCAAATTAATTCTGTGGGTTGGCTAATATTTTAATACTAAAACGACTCCGGGATATCCATCCATTCGTTCACAGTACATTTTTCAATAGTGAACTGACCCTTTTTCATCTAACTGTGCCCTGAAACTTTAACTTGCTTTAACTTTCAGATACTAAATTTCAGACACATAGTTCTATTAGAAAAGTTGTTCAGCTCATCAGTAGCTATCGAATGATACCCAATTTGTCTATATTTTGGAAATTTCAAAAATTGACTTTTGTGACCTGTAAGCGATCAAAGGAGCCGACACGACAGAAAAGTTCTACCTTGAAGCATTTGCCTTTACCATAATGTCAGGCAGGCATTGAGAGTTTTATGTGCCAATTTTGGTGACTTTCGAGTGGGTAACGAGGGAGAAATTATTAAAAAAACGTAAAAATGGTGCAAAATGATGATTTTTGGCAAAATTAGCACATTTTGTGGCAAGTTTTTTGAGAGCACTACAAACGGTAGAAATTTGCAACTACTGTCATAAGAATTCTGTGTATGCGTAGAGTGCAACTATCTATAAGCGATTTCTGTAGCTTTAGCCAATCGTGCAGGAGAGGCGAAAATGTTTTGCTGGGCCTGTTTTTCGTGGTACAAAAAGCACCAATTTTCCGAAATTTTGATTTTGAAAAATCGCCAAAAATTCGACACTCAACAGAATTGTTTCAGAAGGGTTATTTGCACTCTCTGATATGTGCTTAACATGTACAACAAGGTTGCAGCGCAGTATCTTGCATACAGCGAAAAAATTTTCTGCCACAAACTTTTTAACCTAACTTTTTCATTTTCCTATGTTTAACACATGTCGAGGTCAGCTTTGAAGGGCTCTACAGCACGATAGAAGCAATATTGCGCAAAACGCACCTGGGGACCCATGGGGACTACAAAATATGTGAAAATGAGCAAAATCGGAGATGGTCGAAAAATCGGCCAAAAAGCGACCCCCCCTTAACAAGAACGTTTTTTCCAACGGTGACTCAGGGTCGACTGATAGACATTGATGTACGTCGCTGATTATCCGCACTAAAACTGGCAGCACCTTGGACTGATAAATTTCAAATTGAACAGGTGCAGCGGAGGACAGCAAGACTGACAACCACAGGATCAACTGGATCCACCAAACAGGCACCGCTCTGGACTGGGAACAGGACAACGCTCCACGTGAACTCAGGAATGGTATGATTTAGCTGGGTGACCACCAGACAGAATCGATGCTCGCAGCAGCAGAGGACTCAGACAGCGATGAGCAGACGTCGATCGGCTTAAAACCCATTAGAAACAGATGTGGGTGGGGATTAAAACTCCGGCAATTATTATCCGGACCGATTGGCTTTTAAGTGCAGGCTCAGAACCCGGATTATGTAGTATGTAACGTGTTATGTGTTATCTTCTGGTCTTAGGTTGAAAACAGACGTCTTAGATGTATGTTTTAGTAACCAAAACAACGATCTTGGACGTGATTGTGGCCATTTTAGACGTTTTGGCCAAATATACAAATAAGGCCCGGTCGAGCCAATACTGGGCGCAGCGTCAAATGTGCACTGCTCAGTACTGCCTATAAAGCTAGAACCCAAATATGGTTGATGGGCAGTGTAGTACTAACTACCACTGTTGGCTGCTGCTACTCTAAATATGCTGATAATAAACGAAGTCTATCCTAAATAAGACAGACCTAAACTAGACTAACAGTAAGAGATGCGGCCTTAACGCGAACATTTAACCTAATGTTTGACTCCTAAACATGATTAAGGCAAATATGCGAATGAGGTTACCTAAATTCCTAAACCTAGACGTAAAATCCTCTCTTAACTAATGCAGACTAACCCTTTCTTGCAAAGGTTCTGCACCTGGGATAAGGTGACCTACGCGAGTCTCTGAGGTCAATGTTAAACTGATTCTAGCCTGCACAATTCTAATTTGCAGAGCAGTCCTGCGGTTCGCGGAATCGGCCGTCTACAGGACATTAAGACCGGAGTCAAAACCTTCCTCTACCCGGTGCTTATTCACGGTGACTCTTGTACCCCGACAGACGCCGCTTCCGTAGTAGAGTGACGGGGATTTACTATCTAACCTGCCGTCCACCTGTCCGCATGATCGGATACCCTCATTGCAAAGGAGTTGACAACACCGGGACCCACACTACCCAGGCATGCCCCACAAACCGCATCGCCACTTAGACAGACGCAATTACCAAATAGAATCCTAAATGTAACCAGAACACATAATAACTAACCTATACTGAAACAGGTTTTAATGCTTCAGAATATCCATCAACTGTGCGGTGACACGAAATTTTGCAACTTTGCATTGAATTTTCTCGCAACTGAAGGCGTTTTTAGCTCAAGCCAAGAAAATGGTTCCTCCGCAATACCGCAATAGTGCAAATCTTCATCCTGCCAAGACTCATGCGAATCTGTTGGATTGTTTTGAGAAATCGATGTTCAAAACACACTAGTCGCAGTCTTCGCCAAACTGGTTTTTCGGCCAAATCTCTAGCTTGGAATGACAAACTCCAGCTGACAGGCATTGATAAAATGTGCCATGAGACTGTGTATCAACCGAGTATAAATAAACCAAAATTTGAAAGTAAGTTTGAAAAAACCGATTTCTCGATAACGGCCATTTTTGGACCCCAAAATCGTTTTTGTCTTAGCCACTAGAAAGGGCTCAAGGTGTTGTAAAAACAAAAATGTTTATTTTGTGCCTTCTTTCCAGCCATCACAACTGATAAGGTGTGCCGATTACATACTGAGAGAATAATGGCAAAAACAAAAGGTTTTTTAATTTTTCACCCAGGAATGCGGGACTGGTTCCTGAATGTTAAGGAGCACAGAATATATTTGGAAAGTTTGACCCACTGTCATAAGGACTTGAAGCCTATAGGTTCAAATTAACACAAAGCGATACCAGTACCTTAAATTAGAATTTTAATTTCAATCCGATGTGCTGTTTCTTTAATGCTTCAGGTTTAGTTCGCATTCCGTAAGGAAATAGGGCCTAAATTTTAGCACCTATATGTATTGTTTGATATGTAAAACCCCCCTTAAATAATTTGCAGTGCTAACGTTATGATCATATTTCGAAAATCCCCCAAAACCTTTAATTTTCCTATGTTCAAGCGTAAACTTAACATTGCCATTATTTTAATTATTGTTGGCTTGACGAAGATAGACCCTCTCGTTCCCAACGCATAACAATCCTTTGCTTCCGTAATCACGCCACGTTTCAATCGGTTGGGAGTTTTTTGTTCGCGATTGGTTGGTCCTAAAATTTTGGAGGCCCCACTTCTCGAGTTCTCCAATCGCTCCAGTAAGTTCTCTTGTTTTCCCTTTTTCAAAATTTCCCTGAACTCACCCTTTCTAATTCCCTACCTAACTTTTAACCGTTTTCCTTTTTGTTTTTATTTAATTCCTAACTCTCCTTTCCCACCTCCCCTCCTCTGCGGGTTTGTCATCGTTTCCCTGGGTCGGCCTTCGTTAGCTAACTCACTTCCCCGTTTTTGTTAATTCCACTCCCCCTCCCCATTTATGGCGGGTGTCCCCCAATTATTTGCGAAATCCCCTTGTATTTGTATTGTTAATATTATACAGTCGGGTAGCCCGCTGTTTTGTCCCACTCTGGATAGCCCAGGTGGAATTTTCTGTTATAAATTGCCTGTTTATATTATTAAAGTGCCCAGTTGTCTCCCGTTATATTTAATTAATTTTTAGATCTGATTTCTTAGGTAGCTAGGTAGAATTCTGGGATTAACCCGGAATTTATCTGTAAACTGAGCTCAAGTTTGTGCGTGTCTCCCAAACTTTGTCTGGCGTCCCCCTAAACTTAGCCCTTCCCCTTGGCGAGGATGATATTCATAGAATGGACCGCTCTCTTATGATTTCAGTGAACATTGTCATGATTCAACTAATTTGTTGGTGTCTGTGATTGACTATGCAGTGAATCTGAACATCAGAAAGAAGAAAGAAAAACGGTGGAATAGCCAACTCTCTACAGCCACCCTCTCAATTTAACTTGGGAGCATGTCCTGCTTTTCAATAAGTCCACGTCTTCCGAGTCTGTCATTGTTAGCATCCACTTTAATGAACACAGCTGTCTCCCCCAACCTAAGCAAGTCCTTCTTCCTCCCGGAGGCCCTCTCCTCCTCCTTCCTCCACCTAACTTGCCCGCCGTCCCCCGACCCTCCAGCTTACTCTGTCATTCAAATAGGGAATCCTAGACAGGAACCTTTGCAGCGAGTAATAGTCAGCAGTCGCCTGGTGAAGGGATCGCATCGGTCCCGAAATTGATCTCGCGATTAAGGTTGATTAGATTTCCGGGCATCCACGTTTCGATATTTTACTATTCTCATTGATATCTATGCATCTCCCGGGGATACGTGGTCTGGTGTCTATTTTGACTCTTTATTGTTCGAAGACTATACTCCGTCGTTTTATAGACATTATCAAGATGGTGTGACTCAAAAGATTTCGTTTTAAATTCTTTTTCTTTTTATTTGCTTGGTTCACTGCATTCAGATCCCAAGTTTTGGTACTGAGCAACTAATGTCGATTTATTTTCCAGACCATGTTGAGTTGAAGCTTGAGTGTCTTTGCCACTGATAAGCTCAAGTTTGCAAATTCAGCTAGTACTATACTACGTCATTTATTAATTGTAAATGACGACGACGCTTTCAGGAACTTATTGAATCTAGCTAGATTGTTTATATTTTGCATACAGCTTGCAAAAATCATGAAATATATTTATTTGTAATTTTTTGGTTTTCAATTTCGATTTAGTTGGTTTTGCATCGGTTAGGGTAATGCCAATGTAGTGGTAACATTAGCTTTATCGACTGGCTGAAGGCGACTTACTTACTTTGAACGGTTAATTCTTTTACTAACTTTCAATTTTGAAGTTTGATATCTGAAATACTAATTAAATCTTTGTTCGTAGTCGAGCAATCTCGCGGAAAGCGTTGCTTGGTTGCGATAGTTCAAATTGAAGGACAAGTTCGATTGGAATGAACGGAATGGAAATAAGCCAACGCACAGTTTTAGGTTATTAGATTGTTTACTCTTTTTTATTTATTCATTTTTAGATAATTTTACCTAATTAGACTTCCTTAATATAGTCTTGTTTCCGCCTTAGCCTTGTTTCCAGCTGTTGATGCTGTGTTATCCTAAATGAACAAGGAAATGCTGTTTAGTGTTTATAGTTGGAAGCACTTATTTTCATAATAACCTTTTGCAGCTTTTCTCATTAAAGTTAAAGCTGCTTACTTTAAAACTAATTACTAAGAAACTAATTGCTTCAGTCAGGATTTAGCATATGCCAGCATTGTGACGATTCCTCTGCCAGCAACTGGGCAGAAACATTTTGCTAATAGGGTGAATTTAAATTAAGTGAATCTGCTAAACAAGCCATTTAACTACAATTATTTCCATGAGGGAAGGAAATGTATTAATGGATGTAAAGTTTTTATTTTGCCTTGCTATGTTCCTAATATGGACCTCAATTGGTAAGAAAGCAAATTGCGTTAACAATTAATTGAACATGTCGTAGCTCTCGTAGCTCTATAATCAGATCACAAGCACAAGCAGTCTGCTCCGAACCTTTTGTGTGGAGCAAAATATGGACTTTACTATGAATTAGGTAGCAGTCGCGTGAGTACTGCATTTTAGTCACTAAATAACTTGATTAATTGTGTTTTGGGCTGAATTTAGTTATCTGTAATTGCGACGCGATCAGCAACAAAAAGCCGATTAATTGTCTTGTATGAAAACTATGTTGAGCATATGAAAATCCGTTGATGATTTAGTTTGTTTTTTGCATCTGTTAATTATTATATTAACCTATTAATGTTTAGCCTCTACCAAAAATAATCGAAAGACGATTAAGTGTCGACGTAATTGCCAAGCAGTATTTTCGCTGTGCAACTCTAGCAGCACAGTGAATGCCACTATTGCGGAGAATTTGCTCAAGGAAATTGCTGGTGAACAGTGTGTCACAAACATAACAAAATACGGAAGTCAAAGCTGCGAAGGTTGGATTATCAACAGCTCATCTTGCTCCGGTCTTAGCTCATATTTTCAGCACAGCTGCGCATGTCAAAGTGAGTCGATCGACGAATTCGTCGATTTTATTGCATTAATTTTGTGAAACTCAATGTTGAGAGTCAACGTTGGTGAACTAGGCAAACGAGTGCTGACTTGTGCCAAGAGAGTAGGAACTGTGTCCAGTTGTTTTGTAGTAGTTAATACCAAAGACTAGTTACTTCGAGAAATTATTCTAAGACCGAGAAAATACGAATTACAGGATAAGCCGACTATATAAAAATATTGCAAGATGTGCTGCATTGCGCTTTCTCTCTCATAGTTTAAAAATTGATACTTGCCTGCAATCCAACGCCGTTGCGCATTCAGTTATAATTTATAATCATTTAATTATCTCTTAGTGGTGTTTCCCTGTTTCCCTTTCAGATAAAAGTATCCAATTGGCCCAATCATACTGGTATTTGTCAGACTCCAGCATGAGTTGCACCTTAACATGCTCGCAATACAAGAAGAACTGTGACTTTAATAATTGGAAAAATGATTTCAGCAACATCTCTCCAGAACAGACTATGCATCTCCTTAGTGCTCGACAATGCCAATTCCGTGAAACCAACGTTTCTATAGCAATTGGACTATTCTGGCAGACCTGGAACAATTACTGCGGAGTTCAGAGATCCCTGGAAATAATGCCAGATTGCGATATTGGAGAAATTGCAGTTAGACGTTTCTGCAGATGTCGTAAACTAGGTAAACTTTGGTAATAACTTATACTACGCCTACAAATTGAATAATTGTCTTTTGTGCCAATACCAAAGCTGTTATATTAATATGGTTTTGGTTAATTTCAGAACAGAATGAAGATGGCACTGTATATTACAGTATTCGGCAGCGAGGTGAAACAGTAAAACATGCTTTCAACCGGGCCCTAAATGCTAGCAAAAGTATGATTTCAAGGGATGTTGTTGTTGTGCATGGTTGCTGTCTTTAATTGTTTGCTTTTTCGTGTTTAGTGTTTCCTAAGTCTAACATCTCCAGTAAAGTTCTGTGCTTAAAAGGCGAAATCATCTTTTATTCCTATGTAGAATTTAAAGGTTATAAAGACTCACAAAAAACTAGCACAGCACCTTGATAACCTAATTTCTTTAAACAAGTTTGACCCAACAAGCAAATATTTCACGCAAAATATTTGTTGATAGCTTAGGTGTGTACCTTAGCTTTAACGTAGGAGCCGACAACGCAGAAAAGTTAACTGTCAGCATGCTTGCCATAGTGCTACTAATGCCTCATGATAAATGTGGGCGAAGACATGTGCTTGGGGAGGTTTGGGGAGGTTTTCACCCCATGCCTGGAGCTTATCCTCATAGGTATTCCTTATCCCCAGAATCCGGATTGTTCTGACCTTTTGGGGAAAAATGGAATATCCGGCTTTCCGGTGGCCGTCGCCCGCCGGCTTACCTCCAAAGCTTTCTTCCTGCAAATGTCTAGAAGACAGCATAATACTTGCATTTATGCTGATCATTAGCTCTTCTCGTAAACTGCATAATACTTCTTTCATAGGTTATTCTGATCTCAGCATCATTTAATCACTTGCATAAATTTCAATGGACTGTCACAACGTGTTCTTCACCTAACCCAGTTTGCATACGGTAGAAAGTAAGAAGACTGCCAGCAAATGATCAAATTCCGGTTATGTGTGTAGCTCACGCATGTACACGAGATGAATCAAGGCTTATCTCAAACTCCTTACATGTCCAACATATGATAACTTCAGCCACCTACACATTTTCAATGTCGTTGAGACTGAAAACTACACAGAATATTGTATAATAGCAGGATGCGCTGAGTCGTAGCCGAAAAAACTTGTTTCAGGTTTCACTGTTCAAATGACTCATTATAGTGAACGTTCCAGCGGATTAAGTGAAAAGACGAAGCTAATAATATGGTGCTCATGTATTTGCCTACCATGCCTGTTAATATATTGCATCTCGAGATTGGCTGCACACAAATGTAAGTTAACTCCATCTATGAGTGTGAAGTGAATACAAGAGTATGAGAAGCGTAACGTACTGTAAGCCGCAATCATGTGAGTTTAGCTTAGCTAAAATCGCTGATGATAAGTATAAATATAAAATAAGTATATAGTTGATTATAATAGAAAACTTTTAAATTAAAAGTTGAATGTTTCGTCTCCTAAACACGCTGTAGTTAGTAATCAAATGCACCAATTTACATTTCTACGCTTTGGCTGATAATTATGTATTAGTTTCAGCAATAGTACGTAATAACTAAGAGTGCGACGAGCATTACTCTAAGTTACTAAGTTGGGGACATGATCTGCACGATAACGTCTGATCTCCAAAAATTGGACCCCAGTGACCACGAATGAGTACTCTGTGTTCGCTCAGTCGCTTGCATGTCTGTGTTGAAGCTTGAAAGTACGTGAATTTGCATATTTGCACTTAAACTGCAAGTAAAAGCTGCTAATGTTTCATAAAGCTTTTCCTTGGACTTTCGGGAAATGGGTAAGCAAGTTATCAGTCTTAAGGACTTGTAAATGCAGCATGAAGCTGTCATAAAGGGACTTAACATGAGGCTAAAATGGTGTTTACGGAAGATAACAGTTGTTACAGACTCTGCCACCGTAGCTGGCTGGCTGAACTCTGTAATAAACGACACTCATAGGATGCGTGCCTCTGGACTTACTGAAATGATCACGCGACGCCGTCTATATATCATCAGGGACTTAACAGAAGAATACGACCTAAATGCAAGTGCAAGTTTGCAAGTAGCTGGTATTTAAAGAAATAACCGAAAATGTTTAAAAATTCATACAAAATTCAAAATTGAAATAACTTTTTCATATTCATACAGGACTACGACAGCATCCCAAAGAAATTTCTCCAAAAAGTATTAAAATTTGACTAATTTATAGCAATATTTGATCCATTTGTTCAATGAAAATTAGCTCAGCTATTTGCACCGCAGGTGCAAGTTGTAAGTTCAAGGATTGAGCACATTTATAAAACAGATTCGAGTGTTAGCCGACAACTTGCAGCTTACAGTTCAAGTGCAAGTACGCACGTACCACTTGAGGATTTATGAAACGCTTTACTTGTAGCTTGGGCATTCAAGTTGCAAGTTGCATATGCAAGTCGCAAGTTTAAAGTTTTATGAAACTGGTCCTGCTGATAGAATGTTTTGGGTTTCAACAGATAAATAATACAAGCGACTGAGCGTACACAAATTTGTACTGGCGTACTGACTTGCGTGAGGGTCACTGAGGTCCAATTTGTGGGGGATGGCCAGCAGTTATCGTGCAGACCATGGGCCGGTTCCATAAAAGTGTGCGAGTACTAGACTCGACAACTAGACTCATGCTAGTTGTCGAGTCTAGGGCATCAAGTGTACCATAAAAACCTCGCAGTCGAGTAGCTACTAGTACTCGACTTGCGAGTCTAGCTTCTCACAAGTTTGAACACTCCGTCTAGTTCTCTAGTATATTTTGACTAATTAAAGTAGAAGTGATAATTAAAGTTCAATAGCTTTTTCATTTTTTATCAAAATATACTCAAAATCAAGAGACGAACGTTTTTGAATCTTTTTTCAAATGTCTGCAATTTTCATAAAGTTTCATTGAGATTTGAAATTACATGATTATGGTTATTTTCTGGCTAACTCGCACTCGCAGTGTTACTCCTCGCACTAGCACTGCTAGTTTGTCGAGTCGCCGCACTCGCTTAGCTAATTTCGTCGAGTCAAGCGAAAAGTTTTATGGTACACTTGACTCGACGACTAGCGCTAGAATTGCGAGTTCTCGCATGCTAGTACCAGCATGCGAGTCAAAGTTTTATGGAACCGGCCCCATGTCTCCAGCCTAGTAACTAACAGCTTGACGCTTGTCACTCTCTTAGTTATTACGTTCTCTTGGTTTCAGTGAGAAAAAACCAGGTTAACAAATCTGTTGACTCTACATTGGAAATTAACAACTACGTCATTTCTGTAAGTTACCGGTAAAATAGCTTGTAGTGTACTTTCTCAAAGTCTGTCAAAACGGTAGTCCTATCTCTGCGCTCAATTTGCATTTAATATTCATCAGAGACCCATAACATTATTTATTTTCAAAATCTCCGCGATGAGAAGATTTCAAAAATTTCAAAAGCTCGGTTTATTTGGGCTTATTTGGGAAAATGTTGTTGAAAGAAATAAACTTTTACCTTTTAGCTATTACGAAGAAAACTCATTTAAACCGATATTTTGAAATTGTTAACATAATTTTGAATTTTAAATTTTGTATATATTTTCCGTGGCAGACTTTAGTATTATATAACCTGTATTGTAATTGTTTACAATTATTAAAGAAGATTACGCTAGTGTATGCAAACGAGTGAATCTTACTTTTGAAAGATTAATTTGTACTTGGAAAAAGGATGTTTAGGTTTGGAGGATTTATTTGTATGTAAATGAGTGACTCAGAGTTTGACTAGAAAAGGTTTTAGGAGAGTAATTTTGAGTTTTGAGTGATAGGCAGTAGGACAGTGAACCAGTAAAATCGCAAACTGTCTACGTATGTGGGAACTTAGAAACGTTGAAGATTAAAAAATTTACAGGGTTGTAGCGAGCTAATCTTAAAACATTTAGATTCAGGTCTCGTTCGCAATGTCACACACATTTTCCTGCTAAAATTTAAGTTAGTTCTCCTTTTTCCGTACTGGTACTGATCTTACTTTAAAGTACTTGGCAATGCATGTTTTTCTGTATTTGTAACTTCTAGTTTTGAACGACTAGCTTCCGTCTGTTTGCAAAATCTTTGTGTGATGAGTTACCGAAAATGCAAAATGAGTTGAATACAAAGGATTAGAGCGGAGGCGATCAATTAATCGGTGTTAAAGTTCGAAAGCATCCTGAAGGCATATTTGTTTTTTCTTTCCTCGATGCATAAGCCTTCTATCATACTAAAAGTTGTGATAACATTATATTTATTATTCAGCCCCATTCTATTTCAATTCAGTCATGGTTGTCTTGCGGAACAGTGGGACAGCTTCTATTAACTCTTTCACCAATTTCCGTTGTACTGTTTCTGATTTGGCACTTGGTCTGTTACTTCATGTTTCCAACATCAGTGAAACTTCTAGTAAGCACAACTTCCATTAAGCTTTAATTTATTGTGTAATGACTGCTTGATTGAATTAAGCTGAATTTTCTATTTTTCCTTTGGTTTTTGACTTAGTTATTTATAAATGTGATATCTAAGTAATCTTACAGGAACTTGGTAGTCCCTGCATCGAACGAAGGTATGAAGGAAGGAAAGCTCTAATATGACCTACGTTTATATGACTCAAACATTTGATGCAATGTTTCAGTTGAATCATCAGGTGACGCTGCCATCAGTTACAGTATGTAGTGCTAACCCTTTCTGGAAAGCATCCATAGGATCTTCAGTAGTTGGAGTGAAACTGGTAAACTTAATCTGTTTTTGACTGCATTAAAATTAATTTTAGCTAAAGCCAAATTCATGAAGGATAACTGCTAGGAAATGGCCGGATAGGCAAGTGGCAGAAGCTTGAGAGTTTTACGCTGGAACAAAAAGTCCTTTTACTGGTTTTAGAATATAAGTATGCTCATAGAATAGGATTTTTTCAACAACTCCGCCCAGCCTGAAAACATTAACCATATGCAATGTGTTGATGAAAGTTTGTGCATATTGCAAAATATATTGCTAAAAAATTTAAATTTTCAGTTGTTTCACTTTTGTTTGAATAGAGTTGAACCTTTGTTGGTGATTCCTCAGGCGCCTATTTAGTTTTAGATTCATCTTTGGGCCTGCTAACTAAGGACCTTAAGTTTTAGAAGGAAAGCGGAACTATTTTTATTTTCAGTGGTATCTTCAGTTTCAGTTCTCCTTTTATCTGTATTTTAGTTTCAATTTCATACCGCACATAAATCAATTTCATTTTCTGTTTCTGACCTAAACTAAATTTTATCTTTGTATTTTCTACTACAGTAAATTTAAAGTTTTTATGTCTTATCAACATACTCATTATATTGATTAGGTATTCTGGTTCATATAATTCAGTAACGTTTTAGTAAGAATTCAATATTTAACAGTAAAAATGGTTATTTTAATGGCATTTGTAAAATCTGGACTTAAAAATTGGTGAATTTCGGTACTAAGCAAATATTGACTGACGGCCAGTTCCACGAGAATGTAGTCAGCTACCTTTATTAGAAAGTAAAAATACAAATTATTTGATACATACAACATACTAGAGACCTGCACGGACCGAATTTTTGCAGCACGGCGCGGCCCAGCCCGTAAAATGTTTTTCTAGGCCTACCCGGCCCGGACCCTATAAAGTCAATGCACAACATTTTTACAGCTTTAATTGTTTGTATCTCAAGCAAAACCCAATGCCACATTGCCAAATTTGTACGCGTAAACAGTAAACAATCAATTACAATTCCTGGTTTTATTCGATTTTTTTATACATATCAACACCAAGTCTAGGAATAAATCTTCAAATTCTTTGTTTAGTTTTCACAGCCCCGCGTAACTTAACTAAACAATACAATCAATGGTTTAAAGGATTTACTGTGGTTCTTCAAAAGTTCCCTGTCTTAAAGTGCTGCATACGACTATCTCATCAGCAATGAGTTACAATAATTTTTTAGTGTTCAGAAAGCTGCACCTCTAAAATCTAGCTGATATTAGGGCAACAGCAGTAAAATTTGAATGGCTTCTGTTTTTCTAATATCATATAAATAGAATGTATGATCATTTGAATGAAATATTTTAACTGCTGGTAAACAATATTACCTACAGTGCGAACGAAACATGCTTGATACAGACAGAAATCTTTAATGAAATGCAAATATCCAAAATTTGAGTTAACGGTATCTATTAAAATCTCGCAAAAACGGATAACCGGGCTGTACAGTTGGCCTTCTGTTTCGGCCCGCCGTACGGACCATCTCAGACAACGCATGAGCTGAAAATGCTGTTTTAAAACTAAGCACTTTTCAGAATTGCAATTTTCAGGAGAAGCACAGTCCTCTAACTGCTGATACCTTAACTGCAAGCAAAAGCAGGAATTTTTCGGATTCAAGGGTTTCAATGGTTTCACTAAAGTTATTCCAGTTTCAATTTTTGGTCCATATGCTTCGATATTTTAGTTTCACGATTAGAAATGGAATATATTTGACACATAGGAATTCACGCTAATCTACAGTGTCTAGATCGAGTCATACCTATAGTGGACATCATAATAAATAATGAGTACCTCCAACTCTCTTGACGCTCGTATGGAGATGCAAAGTTTCCCGAAGATCGTAGTGATCTCAAAGTTTAAGTAAATTCCCGATAGTAGCGAGATGATTCATTTGCTCCAGAATGCAACATCGACCAGTTATATCGATATTACAGTTAGTTACATCGATCGCTTCAGTTATATCATATTATTAGGTGGAACTATTGGGACTGTACGTTGAAATTGCTGCTGACCGTGAAAGTAATAGTGTGCAAATGTATAACCGCCAACGTGAGTTGTATCACATTTTTGGATATGCATGAGTTTTGCAATAAAGGTTGACCGTTCATTTACCTTGCTACTGGTTTTATTTTAAAACCAAATATTGCTCGAAATTAAGTTGCTGTTGACACATTTGAATCACAAGGTTCTCAGAGAGACTTTATCATATTCCATTAACACTTAGTTTTATAAAACTCGACCCTAATCAAGCATTAGAGTCCATTGTCTTCCAACTGTCACTAGTGGTGTAGTAAAAGCATCGCTCTTTCTGAGCACTAATACAAGGGAAACATTTGCATGAGTTGATTTTAGCTGAGGTTACTGAAAGTTCACTGTGTCCTCCAAAATGGATTCGTGGTGATAGGGCATGCTACCATGTTCCTCCGGCTGCGTTGACCTCTAGCTTAAAAAAATGGCAGTTTCAGTAAGTGTTGTTTTTCAAACGGTTTTGTTTGTTGAGCTCAGAAGTGAATATGCTGAATTGTTTTGGCATGCTGCACTATTACGCAATTCCAGTTTTTCAATTTTGCTTTCATGTTGAAAGAAATGGAGCTTTTCTACTTTTAGCGCGTTTAAAGCGGAACGATATTGTCAGCAGCTTTTTCGAGGCTCTCATCTGCCCATATTTATCGACAATTTGCAATATCGAGATTTTATTGAGTCTATCCTGTAAGTTTATCGTACCATTCTATGATAGTCTGTTAGTATGATTGTCTAATTCTATGATATTTATTCTATGAAGTGTCTTAAAAATGGCCACTTTGGGACTTAACAATGGCCTATCTTGACTTGAGCTTGACCAATTTTTGTTTAGTAGTATATTGTCGAATCTAGGTTTTGCTGGAAAGCGAAAGTTATTAATGTGAAATTTCTGCCATATTATATTGTTTGACAGTGCACATATTCAAGGTTTTCAACGTTCTAGGGAATTGTTTTAGTGAGGAAATCATCCGTAGCAACATTTTGCAAGGTACATCGGGGTTTGCGCATTGACATCTTATTTAGATAAGCAAGGTGGACGCAGGTTAACAGGGAAATATGGCCTATTTGAAATTTAGATTAGATTAGATTAGAGCCATTAGATTTCTGAGCCCAATCAATCCTAGTTTCACTGGTTCTAAGATCCTGTTCGAGTTGAAGCAGCTTATATCATTATAGTATAGCACTGGATTTCGCCATTACCATTTACGACATGTTCAGGTATGCAAACAACACATTGTTTACGTGAACAAGTTTGGGTTTTAGTAAAAACAATAGTGTTTATGGTATTGAGATGTTCCGTCTCCATGGTTATGCTGCTGAACTGTGGACAGGTTCAACCTTTAACAGAAAAAGCAAGATGTGGACATCGCTATGGAATGCAAGTTGTGCACTAAGGTATATTTTAGAATTTAGCTCAGTTTTTACATATCTCAGAATTAACCATTAACGTATAATCAGAGAATAACCTGAAAGCTGTAATGCATATTAAAAGTAAGAGATTGCCTGTTTAAAATTTTTATTTCCATGATAAACCAAACCTCTAATAATTCATTTGATCATAGCTTAACACGACGGGATGGGAGAGTCTAAGCCCCACAGCCCGGCCAAAGCACAAGCCCTACCGTTGTCAGGGGCAAGGGGTAAGGAAAAATTGGGCATTGGATATGCAAAAATAGCCCGAAAAAAGGTTGTCGCGTCGAAATTCAAAAAAGTTTGTAATACTTCTCAAAAATCAATAAAATGTTTGGAGCGAATTCATTAAAAATTGTGAATTTATGTTACTATTAACGTTAATTCATGCTTATAGTACAAGTCAATCTTGTACAAGATCCCAATGAATGTTCTTGGGACAAGCTCGCCCCAAGGATCTGAGCCTATGTTACTTAACGTGTGCATTGGAATCTTTCAACAAATCCTTTACAGTGACATTATGACTAACAGATAATGCATTTCAATACCAAAGCTATACATAGGGATCTTAGACTATAGTAGGATATGAGTGCGTTGTCAGATAAGTGAGATATTTCTGCTTTTAAAAATGAAACATTTATTCATGGAATGCATGCAATACTCAATCGATGGATTTGGGGGTCATTTTAAAAACTTTCTAATTGGACATAGTCACAAATTATACCTACATGATGAGATACATTGCATCAAAATTTGCCACATGCCGATTTTGAGTAGTTTTCACTTTAACTGTAACTATAAGTGGCCTTAATAAGCTGTCACTTAAAATCCATTGTATAGCCTAAACAACCCATGTTTGGCATACAATTAGCATTTATACCCTGGCTGCATTCTTTTGAAAATTAAAAAAGGACTGACGCAACTTCAGGATTAAGCTCGATACTGCGACCGCTCACCAAATGAAGATTTTACAGTTTTGCAAGCTTGCGGCTATAGAACTCCACAAATCGTCCTCCATAAAACAATGTGAAACTTTGGTTAGCTGTTATTTTATGTTTTTAATTCAATTGTCATGTCGTGAGTACGTGGTTGTACATTACATCTAGCTAGCAAAACCTACAAGTAGACAATTTGAGCCTTCGTTGGCATACGTGACTGCTTTATTAGTACCGTATTCTCGCGCTTAAGGGAACACCCACTTAAGAGAACATGTTCTCTTAAGTGAACGTGTTCCCTTAAGTGAAATCGGAAAAATACTGAACCACAAATAGAGAAACTGCTGTTGAGTGTTAAAATTCTTAAGATTTGACTATTAATGGTAAATCTTTAGTTCTTTCCAAGAAAAAGGAATCATTTATACCATAAAAATGACCACAGTAATTATATAAAATAAATAACTAAAGCCGATGATTGCTTTTTAGCGATACTGCATATTCACTTAAGGGAACTTGTTCTCTTAAGTGAGCGTGTTCTCTTTAGTGAAATCACAAAATTTTTCGATTTTGCCCGTATTTCACTTAAGAGAACATGTTCTCTTAAGCGCGAGAATACGGTAGCATATCGTTGTTTTAGTTTCCTACTACTAAGGTTTTCGAGAATCGTTAATACTATCAATAATTTATGTACAACGTCAGTCAACTGTGGACTGATGTTCTTAATTTTGTTACTTTTGCTGGTACATCTAGGCGAAAATTGTTGAAAAACCTTAAACTAAAAACCTAATGACAGCTAGTTACTAGTCTCTACTACCAAGAGTAAGACACTCAGCTCTTCTTAATAGAATAAGCTTACAAGATGCTGTGAAGTTTGGTCCTATATGCGCATGTAAATCTCGAAAGAAAGACGGACTTCGTGTAAATTTATGAAACTAGGTGCAGATTCAGGTCTAAGGTGTGTGATGTCAAAACTACTTCAAGCCCTAATTCTCCTCCAACCTATAGAAAATGAAACATACAAAATTAGTTTTACTAGAAACTCAACTTTCAATACCAAACTACAGCGAAACTTCAAAATAAAGATTAGAAATTACTCAGAATCAATGCAAAAGATTTCAGCATACAATAACCCAACTACACCCAGAACAATGGCGGACCAAATTGGGAGTCAACCTATTCCCCCACTGTACACACTCTTTACTAAGAACTGACTCCAACTAGTTTCTGACAAGAATTTATATAGTGAAAAGAAATTAACAAGCCAACACTTTACACCATTGCAAATGATTGATCGTTTGACCTGTTACAATACAGAGTACGAACATCTGTTATCCCAAATGCTAGTTCTTTCCTTAAAATACAACACCAATCTACAGTATGACTACTTCTCTGTACGCAGTGCCAACTTCACAAACATAACTTAGACTTATTGTAGAGTTACTGTAAAGATACTGTAAGATTATTGTGGAAATATTATAGAATTACTGTAAAGTTCTATTGGTTACGGTAGATTTAGAATCTTAGACTTAGGCTTAACTCGCCTGACTGACAAATATTCCACAATGCTCGAAACATTAAGGCCGAAATCTCGGGGGGGGGGGCTTCTCAGCATGTAAGCATACAACGCTGACATTTTTTAAAAACGGGCGTTTTCAACAAGTTAAATGCTATAATTTGAGCTAGAAGAATTGTACAGCAATAATTTTTGGGTTGCCGCTTTTTCAACAAAAAGGCAACCCTTTAACTTGGGTATGTCCGTTATTTATTATTATTTATTTATTATTATTATTATTATTTCTTCTCCGGATTCTTGTCCCCCCCCTCTATCTTGAGATTGGAAAGGGGTAGAGAGGTGGTTGATACCTCATTTTGAAGGTCTTGACTTGTACTGCTCCCGGAAGCGCGGGGAGCCCCGGGGGAGCAGAGGTGCTCTCGGAGCACCCCCGTGAGTAAAAATGAGTAAAATAAAAAAGTTGTCCAAATGAGCTAATTTTGGTATTATTCGAAAGCTCTCGGCGAGTAATAAAAAAGTTGTAATAGGGTCAAGGCCTGAAAATTCACCCATTTTGAGTTATGAGGCCGAAAATGGTCAAAAATGGCCAAAAACGGCCAAAATGGCTCAAAATTGAAAGTTCTCAGATCGGACTCATATCGATGTCATTCGAAAGCTCTCGTTGCGTAGATTAAAAGTTGTAATGGGACCAAAGCACCAAAATGTACAGAAAATGGGTTACGGGGCCTTAAAGGGGTCAAAAACGGCCAAAGCTGGCCATTGGTCAAAATTGAAAATTGTCGGAACCGGTCGATACCGGTGTCATTCGAAAGATCTCGCAGAGTAGATAAAAAGTTGTAATAGGGCCAAAGCTCTTAAGTGTACGCACTTTCAAATATGACTCCTGATAAGAGGAAAAATGCCAGCGGCAACCCATTCATGCCACTTTGCTTGTTATATCATTATGTTGCGTAGAACGAGGTCTTTTTAACGATATAAACATTGTATAGTTCGGTTTAGGTAATCTCTTACTGAACCGGCAATAAAGCATCCTTGCCTGGAAAATTCAGAGAATCATTTCTTGGAAATGCCTTGCGTTGTTGCTGAATTTATGAGGGATTGCCTAAACCGAAATATATAATTTTTATATCGTTAAAAAGATATCGTTCTACGCAACCTAAGGATATAAAAATTATTGCTGTACCATTTTCCTAGCTCAAGTTATGGTATTTAATTTGTCGAAAACGCCCGTTTTTAAAAAATGTCAGCGTTGTATGCTTACACGCTGAGAAGCCCCCCCCCCGAGATGCCGGCCTTAATGTTTCGAGCATCTTGCAAGCTTATTCTATTGTGAAGAGCTGAGTGTCTTACTCTTGGTATTATAAACTTTTGCTACTAGTAATGATACTTAACCAACAACTTCCAGTAATCAAGGTTTAGTGGTTCCTTTGTCATAATTTGTTTTTTGCATTGTGAATTCGGTTATTGAATCGAGACTGCTTAATTCTGTATTCTGTTTCCGCAAACCACAACACAGTTGGATGCGACATTGGATACGTCGATGTAGCGATACGTTAATTAGATTTTGAACTCAACAGGTTTACCTAAAACAGAAAGGGCACCAAGCGACAGTTCGATATGTTTAGACTAATACGCAATTTCTAGCTTTAATAAACAAAGTGGATGTCGTGTACTACAACATGTAGCACAATCTGTCTATTATAGATTTCTGCAGTTTGGCGAATACAACTGGGAACAGAAAGTGAATTACCTATTCAATGAAGAACAAAATGTATGTTTGCACACAGACATGTACTTTGGGACCGGAGGCACTCTTACAACCGCATGCAGGTCTACGTTTGTTCATGTATGCCAGATTCAGGACAGCATCACACAGGCCTGTGCATCTGATGGTAAGCAACTGTCGTCAACGTTCCTCGAGTGTCTTGTAAATACTAGCCAGTCTGCCGGTAAACATTTATTTTCACGTAGTTCTCGTTGCAGTAGTAATTTCAATTAAGTATGGTCTGTCGACTATAATGGGGTGCCCAATGTTTGTTGGAATACAATTTCTTCGCAGACATGTAAAGCACGTGCGTGGGCAAACTAGTATAGAGTCTCAAAGTCCTAGCTGGTTTCTATAATCCTCAATGCAAATAAAAACCTGACCGACACATTGATTTTGGCCACACCCAACATAAATACTGAAAAAATTTTCATTTGGTTCTACGAAAACACTACAGTTTAGCACAACGAGAGAAGACGTGTTGGGTAACATAGACAGCGCATTAGCGTTGCTGTATTAAACCCAGCGGTTTTAGAGCAATACTGACCTTGAAGAACCGAGGAAAATTTGAAAAATTTTGACCGCCGAATTAAATAATTTAAATCTGGTAAGCTGCGGAAGCTAAAATTTTCAGTGAACATACATCCCATAGTCTACAAGAGCCAAATGTACATGTGCCAAATATGAAGGAATTCTGCCCATGCATAGTCTTGCGCCAGTTGAAGCGTGAAAAAAATATAAATTTTTGTCTTTTTCAAAAAGTATCTAAAACTGTTCAAGCACTATAACGCTGACATTTTTGGGTCAAACTGTACAGATTTGTAGCCTTACTGGCTCTACCACAGTAACATAAAGTGAAAGCTTCTTACGTCATAAATGCATGCATGGCTGACACTTTGAGTATTCATTCAAGCCGCCTTAATGTGGGATACCCAGTTACTGTAAAGACTTTGCTCACTCAATGACAGAATCACGTTTTCAGTGTAACTATTGTTCAATTGTTAATTAGATTCAATTTTTACTGTATCTGCAGTCCGGATAAATTGTATATAATATCATTATTGTTTAGAAATGGATTTAGTTTGGCATCCCGGGCCCCAAGTGTCAGTTAAAACTTTCTCAGATAACGTTGAAGATGCGATAACGTCAACTCAAGTTCTTTCACAGTTGATAGTAGAAACCATGGAAAATGTTGATGTTTCTCTTTTGAAGGCATATTTTGAGAATGTGGTGTGATTTACATTTAACTGCTTGAATACTTGATTTAGAATTTTAAGTTTGGACCAGTGAAAGCTGCTAAGGATAATATTGCTTAAATTCCTGATTGAGAATTTAAATTTTGCTATTATTTAAGCCAAGATGATATAATAATAGGAAAATGCCACTAGGCCAGCTCTCTGTTATCAGAGCAAAACCTATGCTCCGCTCGCTAACGCCTGATTCCCGCTGCAAACCAGACCCTAGTGCCCCCCACAAATCAGTATCTGATCGAAACGTGGGTACGCTCACTCTAATAGAGTTAGTTAGTACTTATGGCTCTAATATTAAACTAGGACCTCAATTCGGCGGTCACCCGCTTAGGCCTGTTCTGCTCCAAAACTTATTCTTAATTTATGTTATACATTATGGAAAGAAACCATTGATGAGCGTCGAAGGAAAGTACGAGGAAACAAGTGTATTTTTGATTTTACGCAGCCTAACAAGGTATTAACTCATATAAACTCAAAAATTCTAAAACAAATATGTTAAACGTCTTTCTCATATAAATTTCTATTTTAAAGCTAATTAATTAAGAATTATTTTACTTTTATCCTCTCAAGATCATATTTTATAAAGTTTTATGAGTGACAGTCAGGAAATTTGCAGATTTTTTGATCAACAGGCAGAAAACAGTGTACAGACAATACAGTTTTTATTCGTTAGCGACCTTTTAGTGTAAATCTATTAAGAATCTGTGTTGACTCCGAAGGAATCTGTGTAGCTTTGTGTGAGAATCTATGTTATCATAGTGGAAATTGAAAATTGGAATGTCGCATTTAATAAATGGTTTATTCAGGGACCATATCCAAAATGAAATTATATCTGTTGTAAAAATGAGATGCATTATGATTAGTTTTTTAAATTAAGTAAATGATTTTAAAAAAGATAGAGTTAGTTTCTTGCGAAGAACCTTAACATTGCCTAGTTGACCGGCAAAATGAAACCCATAAGTTTTATTCTGCAGCTCTGCAGTTGTTATATATACGTTAGCAAGATCTGAAGGGAAAATAAGCAGAAATGGTGTGGTTTTGCCAAAATATTGGTAACAACAAAAATTGTGTTGAAATTGATGCTTGATGACTATAGCTGGGGCCCCTAGATTAAGTCTAAGTTTTAATGATTTTATTGCGTACCCTGCTGTGACGTTTCCAATTTGAAGTCTAATAGAAAGGTCAAAGATGGTCAACTCTCATACACAGTTTCAGTAAACATTTCAAATAGAGGGGGCCCAGCAGTGAATGTATAAGGAAAGCAAGCTGTAATGATGCAAATACAACTGCAATTTCATTTAAAATGGAATGCTTAAAACTAAGCTTTAATACACCAATTAATGTTAATTAAAATTTATTTCTTTATCTCTTAATTTTTATAAAACTGTCTCCTGTAGCGGGCCAAAGTCACTGATCAAGGAGTAAAGTCAAATTTTTTCATCTTTTTATAACTTATCTTATTAATTGCGCATAACATGTGATTTTGTCACACCGTTAAATAGAATTTCAAGGAAATAAATTTAATTAATCTGCATTAATTAATACGTTCAGTTTTTGCAGTTAATGTTTCATTTTAAATGAAAGGTCAGTTGTGTTTACTAGATTACAATTTGTTTTTATGCATTCACTGCTGGGCCCCCACTATTTTTACTTGCATTAGAACTGTGTATTAGAATTGACCGTTATTTGACCTTTCTATTAGACTTCGAATTGGAAATTGCACAGCAGGGTACGCAATAAAGTCATTAAGACTTAGATTCAATCTGGGGGCCCCAGCTATGGTCATCAAGCCGAAATTGAAACTGGATATCAGCATTGTCTTGTGTATTTTAGAAAGCCTACATTTTAGTCGTGTTGCGTGTAAAAATAAAGTCCTCGTTGAATTTAATTAATTAGATAATTTAATTAATGTTTTACTATTGTTTCTGAAGTATTTGCTCAGCCAAATACATAAAAATGATGTTTCCACTTTGTTTCGTGTATTTGCGGGCATTTTCAAATAGCATATGGCTAAAAAGAATTTATGTTGATTTGCGTTTGTTGGTGCACTAACGAACGTACTTTCTGTGAAAGTATGCTGATCAGCCAACGTCCTTTCTGAGAAAGTGTGCCAACTGCCAACTTACATTCTTGGAAAGTATGCTCGGGCTAACTTACTTTCTCAAAAACTTAGTTAGAATATATGATGTTCCTTTAACGTCCTTTCTGAGAATGTTGGCCTGCTGTTGGCACCAATTCTCCTAAACTCGTTATCAGCCGTAAAGGAGTTATTTGAAAAACGCATATGTTTACTTGCTTATGCTCGAAAACCCAAGTAGTGTGTTAGCGAGTTTTGTGACTGCTTGCAACTTTAAAACGAAGACATAGAATGAGAATTTCTTCAAAGTGAAGGGTCTAATTTGCAGTTAACGAATTGAGCATAGCTATTGCTCTGATAACAGCTTTTCTAGTGGCATATATACTATTTTCATTTTGTATTCCTGTATAAACGTACACGGTACCAAATGTGTTGCATACAAGTGAGCCTTTAAGGTAGTGATTCCTTTTGAAGACATCAAATTTGAACCATTATTACTCATTCATTCAAGTTAAGAAGTCATATTTAGTATCAAAATGGAGCTTAGCACATTTTAATGAACAAAATTAAACAAATTTTGCAAGGGCTTTCTTACTGTAGTTTAGTATGAGTGTAATTTGCAAAATTTTTTAGACTGAAGTAAATGTTCTTCGTATGACGTCCGTTATGTCATTCGATACCCCTATCAAATTCCTGGGGCGCCCTTTCTTAGTTATTATGAAATAGCTGCTAATTATGAAAAAATTGCTAAAATGTATGCATCCTGGATCCTACTGTTCCCTTCCCTGGCAGGCTTTATTCGTCAATTTGTTTATTGAACACGACACTTAAGCATACGGTAAAAGCAAAGTCTAATGACATGACCAAGGAATTTTTAAATACAATTGAACATGATTGCTCATTTATGTGACAAATATTGATGATGTTGTACAGTCGAAAATTCTCGTGACCATGCAATTAATGTTTTGAAAGAATAATGAAAGCAAGGAATCACAAAATTCTCAATTCTTAAGGTGGTAGTACCATTATTGCAGTTGACTTTGCACAGATACTGTGAACTAAAATCTGATTGAATCGGCTTGAATTTAGCACATTTGTTCTTCATTATGTTATACATCAAATGAGCTCGCCTACTACGCTGCGGGAAATGGATTGCTGTCTACACAAGTGGAAATGTATTTAAAGATTTGGATTTAAATATCTCCTCCAATCCCTTATGAATTTTTTTTGAAATTTTGCATGCAAGCACTACTAAGTTGTACGCCCAAGCCGTTTTTCTAGTTTTCTGTATAAAAGTGAATTTTCAGTTTTTAGTTTATGTTGAAATATTGTAAATTGTATATTTGCCTGCCATTGTCTTTTTGCAAAAGAACGGAAACGGCCTGAACGTATACAGGCATAAAACATGTCTGCAAAATTTGGTAAAGTTTGGTTGAAGCAGAGACGAGAATATAAAAAACAAAGATTTTGTAACTTTTCATTGTTTGCTTTGGTTTTCGGGATTTGCAATACTTTCAATCAGTTTCATAATATTTTCTGTTAAATAATACACGTAGGAAATACAATGAGAACATCGAAAACCGAATCGTTTTAATTTTTGGATAAACTGTTCTTACTTTACATTAGTGTGCAAATGGTCAAAGTAAATCAGCCATATATAATGCCAACTGTAACTTTTGATAGAAACCATATACAGAAGAGATATGCACATTATTTTAAAGCCCTTTTTCTTGCTGTTTTACGTGGTAGATCAAATTGATTATAATAAAACGTAAATAACATTTTGATGATTTGCGCATTCGCAAAGCCATGATGGTAGCCAACCAATTAAGCGTTAACTAACGCCAACTAACGCCAAAAGCTTTTGCAAAAATAGCCGGCCAACCAAACTGGGTTCACCTAACTTTTTGCCAAGATTGATTGATCCATATCAAGATTACTCAAAAAACCCCGCTAATGGTAATGCCACCTTAAATAATGTGTATATTCCTTGCATTTTAAGTTCCGGGAAAGGTACGTTTAAAATTCGGCAAATTTTCTGTGTGTCTAACATCCGATCTATAGCTTCTAGTCTTGACTTGTTCTGATTTAATAAAATTTGCTTTGGCAGTCACTTTGTTTTTGAGTCACGCAAACTGATGAATTAAGCACTTAAATTTATGTAAAAAAATTTAATATTGGTTAATTTTGGTCATAGGTTTACTTTTTGAATCATGTAAAATTGCTTCCGGCCAGATAGACTGTCAGAAACGTGTTAAAAGATTATTTGCGATTCGAACCCATGCTTACAGACTTCTGTGTGAGAGTCCATCGTTCTATCCACTCGACCATCCCGACGCTAAAAAATTGATGCAGAGAAGAAACATGCAGATAAATCCAGCCTAAATTTGGAAATATTGGACCAGATTTTTTGTCTGAGTTTCGTTTGCTTTCACTTTGAAGTTAAGCCTTTTACTTCTTTGATTAATTAGTAGATCTTAATGTCATTTTTCTTTTGTTTTGCTTTGTGCAAGGCACACGAAAAATGCCTTGCCGACCTGTGCATACGTAGAAAGCATCCTGCAGTATCGATCCCTTTGATTGACAGGCCGAAAGTCAGGTCAAAAAGCCTCTGCATCAGAAGTTCTGCTGGTTTCATTTTCTGCATTTTTGTCTTTGAAGTGGGCTGCACTTTTTGCTGTAAAGCACTCTTCAACATTTTCAACTAAAATACGACCTGGAGCCGAAAGGCTACATTACTGACTTTTGCCAGTTCGCCATAGAGGTGTGCATTACGGCCGGCGGCCTACTTTACGCCCCGCATACCATCGAAATTTTACTGAAATCTGTTAATTCAAATTTAGGATATTTGTTTACCTTTAATAATTTTTTTGCTCCTTAGCCATGTTTCGTTCTTCACTTTGGGTGACATTGTGTGTCAGCAGTTGAAATTTTTCATTAATATGATGATATATTCCATTTAAATTATTTTAAATTAGTAGTAGTTAATCAAATTGTACTGCTCTTGCTTTGTAATGAGCTACAATACTCTTATGGCACAGCTTTCTTGAAACGCCAAAAATTTATTGTATCTTATTTCCAGAGGTGGCAGTCATACGTATACATCGGTTTTACAGGAAATGTTCTGAATATATAAGCACTTTAAATTTTTTAAATGGTTGGCTGCCACATTTGCGGCGAGCACGTCAAACCTTCCAAATCGTTGATACGATTTCGCATTAGAATACCAAGCTGAATTTCAACAATAAATTTAAATTTTTTGCAATTCTGCATTTTTAAAAAAAGAAAAATTTCGCGAGCCGGGCTGGGCGGGCCAAAATATTTGACGAGCTGGGCCGGCAGGCTTAAACCTTTCAAGAGCCGGACCGGACGGGCTCGGATTTTTTGACGGGCTGGGCCTGGCCGGGTCAAAAAATTCAGGCCGTGCAGGTACCTAGCTTGGCGGAATTTTTCGGCTTTCATAACAACATTCGAGCGCCATCTCGCAAATTTGCATAATCTTCCAGAAAAAATCCCAGAAGACTGTCTTGTTCATTTTTTAGTACGAGGGTCCTCGAGGGCAAAAATGTAAAAAATCCACCAATTTCATATTCAAAGCACAATGATCAGAAAATAAAACAGGGTTGTGTTCCACACTTACAAAGGCTGTCAAATGTCTGCGGACTACATAAATGCGGTCTAATTTACTTCTGCAAGGAAAATGAACACTTTTGCTGCTAAATTCTCACTTTTTCTGATACTCTTCTCTGAACACGTCTACAAGTTTAAATTTATCTTGAATTCTGAACTGATTACTCCCCTTGGTTGCATTTTTAAGGCTGTTTCAGAGTTCAAAGCGGACTCCCAATCAAGTTGAACATCAAGAACAAAATTAAACAATGAGCCTATAATCTTTATGAAACTTTCAAATCATTACTTTTTCCTGCTGCGCTAGCAGGTCTCTTAGGTTTGCTCAGCCATTTTGATTACACGCGAGCACCGTGCAAAACTTAACAATTTGCATGATTGCATGCAAGTCAATGTTTTAACATAGCTGAGCATGATTTACACATAGTTTCTTATTTTGCAATTTATGACAAAAGATGAGTCATTAAGTAAACACGTTGTTCTGATTCTTTTGTACAAAGCAGGTTTTTAACAGGTTGTAAATTTCAATTAGTTCAACTATAGCAATGTGCGCAGGTTCAAAATTATAGTCACATTTTCATTGAATCAAATTTTAGTTTTTGTTTGAAAACACGACGCTTGTTGATTGCAACCAAAGCTATCCAATCCAACAAAATTTTAGCTAACACGCTTTTACGCATTCCTGGTGATAATGAGCAGTTGGATTTTAAATATCATAATGAATATCATGATTTTTCTGCGCAGCAGGTATACATTTACCTAAAATGTAACTCAGACAACTATTATCCTTTTGCACGCAATTTTGCTTGTTAGTTTAAATTTACGGCTTGCGTAGCTGAAATGATCAATTACTTGATTTCTGCTAAAGTGTAAAGTTTTTACGTCAAAATAAGAAATGGCTGTATCGAAAGGAAAAAGCTAAAAAACTGCTTTTAGAAAAAATGTTGAGGTCAAAGAGATCTTTTGAATGAAAATGGTCAGATATTTGCAGCTGCTGCACAACTGTCAGAATGTTGAAAGAACCTATTTTGGAAAGTTTCATTATATTTCGTCTTGATTAGTGCCATCAACCAACAATGCCAACAACAGAAGAAATCACTACCGTTTGTGATGGTTTTACAAGAAAACAATCTCCACGATTTTTATTTGCATAAAGTCTTAAATTTATGTAGGCTGTTTCTGCATTCAACAAACTTTCATGGATGAAGTCAATAAAGCTTCGGTTTTAGGTCAATATATTGCAATCACCTCGGGGAGAAATACACGGCAAAGGCAACATGAAGGATATGAGAATGTTTGCTGAGTTTCTTAAAGCCTTCATGCTCCAAGACGATAGCCCTTTGAACCCACCAATTGATTTATCTTCCATACATCTGTTTGTTCTGCATTGTCTCGTAGCCGCGCAAAGTTGCAATATGTAAGTGCTTTCAATTTTGCCAATTAAACATTATATTTCTTAGCCTTTCATTACATTATAAAATATAATTCAGCACAGATTCTATCCATCAAACATGCGGTTCATTTATTTTGACTTTAGGAGCATGTTTCGTCACAGTCGTGATAATAATCAAGGAGATTGCTTTCAGTACAATAGCTCCGATCTCTCCTACAATGGCTTGGGAGAATACAACGGCAAGTTGTTAGCAAATCAGTGCTGATTAAAATATTTACAAAATTAAAAATTAAAATTTCAAATTTGGGTCGTGATCGTCACCGTGTTTCTTCAACATGTAAGTGCAAACGACGGAGTTTAAACTAACAGTGGAGATATTGAGCACAGTCACATTATACCTTACACAGTCATTATATATACATATACACATACTTACATACATACATACACACTCATATATATATATATATATATATATATATATATATATATATAATATATATATGTTTGTATGTATGTATATACGCAAAAAATAAAAATACTCGTCCGGACCATGAAAAAGTAATATGGGTAATGGTGAGATTGCAAAATCAAGAGAGGACTAGTTTTGAAAATGGTTAATATGGGGACTTCTTGATCGTCATATTTAGATATTAAAATAATACGTGGAAATTGAGATTGTGTCTTATATTGTGTTGAGTGTATGAATTGCAAGCTTTTAGTACACGTTCGGTTTTTGTATACCTGAGCTTTACATTCCACATTTTCTGGTGCCGTGACCAGGATCGTCTTATTGGTCACCGAGGTTGTCAGAAATTTCCTTTAACTACCGCCGCAACCGACACCGACACAGAGAATCTTCTTAGGAAACCGATTCGTACCGTGACCGTGCCCGGCGTGAAAACCATCGACGTCACGTGCGTTTCGAAGGGTCTTCGAACATTCGCTGTTACCAATGTGGTCGGAAAGGCCACTTGGCCCGTAACTGCACCATTGCCCAACTTTTAAACGGCTAGCTCCCAAGGTACAAAGGGGCAAATCCTTGGGACGAGCGGTTAACTATGCCCCCTATATTTGTTCCATTTCCCAAAATATTGTACAATCAGTGATCTTTGGGAAAGTGAACTTACGGAAGATAACATTTTGGTTGACTCGGGTAGTTCTAAGACAATAATCTGTAAGGGTTTTTGGGATATGTTGGGCAATCCTGATTCGACCACGTTTGTCCCGTGCAAGAAAACATTCAAGATAGCGAATAAGAATTCGGCTTTAACATCTATTGGAACAGCGCGGCTAAGTATTAGAATTGGCAATTTTAGTAAAAACTGGTCTGTCTATATCATGGAAAACTTATCTCAGTGTTTTATTTTGGGCACTGACTTTCTACATGTTCATAAGATTTTCCTGGACTTTGGCCAGCTAAAACTTTATTGTCCTGATGGCAGTATCACACGTTTTTCTTCTTCAAAGGACATACCGGCTAACCATACATTGTGTTCTTTTGAAAGAAAGACCCTGCCTGCGTACAGTCAAAATTTTGTGACTGTGAAACTTCCATCAAACAGGTGTTCGACTGGCAACTACTTTGTGGAGCCGTCTACAGACCTCTGGCATAAAAGAGGACTCCTCACTGCCAGATAGCTAGTCTCAGGTCCCACATTTGAAACGTTTAAACTCCTTGTTCTTAATCCTAACCCTTTGCCTGTCACAATTTCCGAAAATGATTCTATAGGCAAAGCTACACCATTCGCAAACATGAGCGATGCTGATGATGCTTGTTTTCAATTATTGAAACTGGAGTTGACTGTACTACATTCATAGAACAAGAAAAGCAGAACACTTCGAATATGAAGTCGAAAATCGACAAAAAGAGCAAAGATGCAATTTTTGCCGCGTTTAAGCTAGATAAACTGCCTAAACAACAAGCTGATACTCTGCTCAGCTTGCTATACAAATATAAAGACATTGTAGCACTGGACTTTTCTGATTTGACATCTACTTCAGTTCTATCACATTCGATTAACACAAATAATCATCCTCCAATTAAACAGCAACTGAGACGTACAAGTCCACCAGAGCGAGACATTGTCAATACCGAATTAGATAAAATGATTGCCAACAAAATTATAAAAAAATCAAAAAGTCCTTGGTCTAGTCCTATTGTTTTGGTCCGTAAAAAAGATGGAACAATAAGATTCTGTATTGACTTCCGCCGTTTGAACGATGTCACTGTTAAAGATTCCTATCCGCTACCTAGAATTGATGATACCCTGGACAGTCTCAGTGGCGCAAAATGGTTTTCTAGTCTGGATCTTTTCTCCGGCTATTGGCAAGTTAAAATAGACCCTGAGGATGCCCAATAAACAGCTTTTGCGACACACACACAGGGTTATTCGAATTTAATGTCATGCCGTCCGGACTGTCAAATGAGCCGGCCACATTCCAAAGGCTTATGGAACTGGTGTTGGTCGGTCTGCAGTGGTCTAACTGCTTAATTTATTTGGACGATATTATCATTTTCTCAAAGAGCTTCGATGATCACATCAGCGATCTTCAACAAATCTTTGATCGCCTTCGTGCTGCTAAATTGAAGCTCAAGCCGTCAAAATGCCATTTCCTTTGAAAAGAGCTGAATTATTTAGGGTTGGTTGTTTCCGAAGATGGAATCAAACCAGACCCTTCAAAAATCAATGAAGTGAAGAATTTTCCTCGGCCAAGAAACAAGGGGGAACACCGTTGCTTCCTAGGATTGGCTAGCTGCTGCCGACGCTTCATCAAACATTTTTCACAAATAGCCGACCCCCTCAATGCTCTGTTGGGAGATTCTGTATCTTGGATCTGGACCGATCATCAAGAAACAGCATTCAATTGGTTGAAAGAAGCCCTAACAACAGCACCAGTTCTGTCCTTTCCGGATTTTAAAAGACCGTTCAAGTTGACAACGGATGCTTCGGGGACTGCTGCGGGTGCAGTTTTGTCAAAAGACGTCAATGGGCATGAGAAGATAGCATATGCAAGCAAGTCTTTCACTGATCAGCAACGGAAATGGTCTACTTTTGAAAGGGAGCTTTATGCGATAGTCTGGGCAACCGAATGGTTTCGCCCGTACTTGAGTTATTCTAAATTCTCAGTCTTTACCGACCATAAGCCGCTCCTATATCTAAGCACTCTGAAAAACCCATCTGCAAAGGTGGCACGCTGGATTCTTAAACTGAATCAATTCAAGTACGACATCTATCATAGAGCAGGAAAACGTATACCACATGCTGATGCGTTGAGCAGGATTCCATCCAGCGAGTCCAATCAAATTGGCACATGCAATTTATGCATTGCCTCAAGCCAAAACTTTCAAGTTGCTCAGCAAACCGATCATCAATCGATCAACCTCGATCAACCATATCCAACACTACACAAGACGAAAACGTTTACCTAAAGGATTGGCCGCGATTACGATTTAAGGACGACCTTCCATGGTATCAAAAAGCCGGTGGCCCTTTCCGTCTTGTTATACCCAAGGCTGAAAGGAACAAGCTATTGGAGGAGTATCATTCCTCTCCCAGCAGCGGCCACTTTGATTTTAAACGCACCTATGCAGTTAAGGAGGACGTCATTTTGGCCGCATATGTATGACGATGTCCAGAGATACTGTTCGTCCTGCTACAATTGCGGGAAGAATACGACCCGTGGAAAAATCTCTAACTACAACCTACATCCGATCAAATCCTTTCGCCCCGTGGAGCTCCTTGCTGTAGACATATACGGCCCGCTCCCCAGGACCAACCGTGGGAAAAGGTTCATATTGGTGGTTATGGATCATTTTTCCAAGTATGTTCAACTGTATCCGTTGGCCAGTCAGCGGGCGGAGGAAATTGCTGAAAATTTATTGAAGTACATTTTTATTTTTGGTGTTCCAGAAAACATTTTGTCCGACAGAGGTGCCAATTTCACATCAAACGTGTTAGCTCAGCTTTACTCTCAGCTCAATGTAACAAGAAAGACGACCACTCCTTACCATCCGGAAGGAAATGGTTTAGTTGAAAGATTTAAACAAACCTTAGGACGCGTTCTACGGCATTACGTCAACGACCTACAGGACGATTGGGACTTGTTGTCGGACTCTACAGCCTTCGCTTACAATACCTGTCCTCACGAAACAACTCTAGTTTCTCCGTATGAAACAATGTTTCAGGTTCCCGCGAAAATTCCAAGTGATCCTTCCTTACCGAGCGCAGTAAATTTTCGCTCACAGGTTCCTTTGCGGAACCTTAGGAACCTCGTTCTCGAAAGCAACCTTAAACGGGAAACGAGTGTTCGTCGGAGTCCGCCTTCTGTTCCAGTTGAATCATTCCCTGCTGGTTCTTGGGTGTGGGTTAAGAATAACAGACGGATTCCCGGGCGCTCAAATAAGCTCGACCCTCAATGGTTGGGACCCTTTTCTGTGGTGGAAGATAGACTGAACAACAGCTAAGACTGAACAACAGCTATTTGGTTCGTGATGTTTTTACGGGCAGAGTGTCTAGCTGCCACGTTAAACACTTGAAGCCGTTCCGGTCGCTCCCTCCTCGGCGCCCCACTAGCGACCGGCGCCCTACTACGACTGATCGTACGAGCGAACCCGCTGTCAATGAGCGTGCCCGGCTGGCTTCACCTACGGAAGAGACCGGTGGTAGCTGGGTGTTTGTCCCTGCAGCTCGCCCGCTCGCTGACGTTCCGCGGAGGTATCCGCAGAGAATGCGCCAAAGACCCATACGCTATGATCCTGCGTCAGGGGAATTTTATCGCCAGCAATTCGACATCCGTTAACCCCGGAAAGAATGTGAAGACTAGAAAGAATATTTAGATATTAAAATAATACGTGGAAATTGAGATTGTGTCTTATACTGTGTTGAGTGTATGAGTTGCAAGCTTTAAGTACACGTTCGGTTTTTGTATACCTGAGTTTTACATTCCACAAGAGTCTTATAGTTCATGAAAAATGAAATTTTCTGTATGTGTCTAATTAGGCTAGACACTTCGCGAAGTGCCTAGACACATTGCACAAAAACGTCACCCTTACAAAATTTTCGCAATGTGACTAGGCACTTTGCGAAGTGTCTAAAATGACTAGACACTTCCAGAAGTGTCTAACTTCGCTATCTGTCTACCACATATATACATACACACATACTTGCATACAAACATGCGCACACGTATACATATAATATATATAAATTATATGTAATATATATATATATAAACATTCGCTTTTATTATTATAAATAATAAATAATTATAAATAATGCCAGTCATTATTCCATTAATAGGTAGTCGATGCACCAGATTAGTTGTTATAGATACAAAGAGTGCTTCAGATTGAACATGTTACTTTTACGATCTCTGAGTTATTTCTAATCCTTAAGTCTACATAATTCAGGAACGATTTCAAAGGCACAAATGGCCATTTTCGAGGAAATCACCTGGTTCAAAATTACTGTCAAATCTTAACGAAAATTTTAGTTTACGTATGCTCAATTGATATAACTGCACATTTTATCAATGCCAATCAGCTAGAGATTACCCCCAAAAATGCTTTGGTATTTCTTAAAATTTCTCTAAGTCACCATCGGTCTTTTTGAATCTTCCCGCTGTTATGAGAAAGTCGCAAAGGCTTTTGCATCCTATACAGCAGATGGCTAATTCAACTATAGTGGTTCGAATAGATTTCAACTGGTAGGCAAAAGGTTCTCCTAAATCCATATTTCGAAAATATACGGAAGAAGTCAGAACGCTAAGGAGCTGCTTTATGAGGCATATAGTTGGTTACGCCAAATCTTCTCGGATAAGCTTATGCAAGATTCGGGTTAAACTTTAGGAGAAACAAGAGCAAAGATGTGGTACCAAAACCTACATAGCCTTAGGGACTGTCTTGAAACGGACAACTGCTTCGTTACCTAACTATTACTTTATGAGCGTTTATCATGTTGGGAGAGTATTTTAAAATTCTGTTCAAAAAATTATATTAGTGCAGCAGAATAGCAATTAAAGTGTGGCCCTTTCAGCGGATTAAAATCCTATACCACAACTTCATAGCAGGAACAGTTTGCCACTTATTAAGCATGGTTATCTTTGAAATCCAGTACTAAAGTTTTTACATCTGCATAACCACTAACCACCAAAATCTGTTCATTGATTTTAGGTATCCGATTAATTCTGAATCTTTCTAGCATTTATTTCTTAAATTCTGTTGGACCCAAGATTATTATTCACCATCCTTCTAGTTCTATACATCCTTTCACGGACGGCTACCGGATATCCGCTGGATACAGTTTTACTTTCTCTACTCGACTGGTAATTATGAACATTTTACTTTAGTTTAAATACATATATTTAGTTAAGAGAGATTTAATTGTTGGTCTTTAATAAAAATTAAAAAGACACAAAAAGGTATCGATGACGCATTGGAATATCACAAAGGTATAGGGCCAGGTATAGATTCACACCTAAAGAAGATGCACACGCGTCCAGCGATAAACAACCTACCAGTGTTTACTAACAGCAACCTTCAGACTGAAACTGAATCTAGGAATTTAACAGAGGTTAGCTTTCTCAACATTTTGAGTTCAGAGATTGCTTCGGCAATTCGCACCCGAACATAGAACACCGTTTAGCCTAAGCAACACTTACAAACGAATTAAATCCAGATAATGCTGCACTACTCGTTATTCCAGATATTGCAAGATGTGACCAAAAATACAAATGTGCCAAAGTTTAGCGGTCAAAACAACACAGAAAAAGAATCAACTTAAACTTTGCAACAGCTAAAGCGAGTGGAGGGATTTGGCCTTCACATATGTTTACAAGCAATTTGGATACATATTTCAATGTATTCATTTTAATAGATTTTACTTCAAATCCATCCGGCTCATCTCTTCTGAATACAGATTGCTGATTGCATGATCCATTCAATTCCCAGTAGGCGACGAATACAAAATTGCAATAAATATGACGGGAAACAGAATTGTTATGCAGTCCATTAGATTGTGTTCGAACGGTACTCCATATACTTGCATCTGGCAAATGTTTTATGAATATTTTAGATTATGGAAAAACGCCTTGGATTTGTGTATTCCAGTTGCGCTGAAAGCAAGACAATGGGAACTGACACATACTATGTGAACGAAACCTACAATCGCGAGGTAGTGAATTCGATGTCTCATTTCATACGAAATTTTGAGGGGGAGGCATTCATGAATGGTGCATGATGACTGCTAGGTCAATTTCAGCATACTACCTACTGCTTGCTTATCATTGCTAAATTCTGTTGCGAACTTTAGGATACTGTTAAGAAAAAGTTTTGAATATCTACAGGCTAAACTTGAAGTTTGAGTAAGAAATAAAGATTTTATAAATTTTATGAAAATTTTCATTTTTATAGACAAAAGCTCCATGCAAATTAAGAAACTGCTGCAAAATAAGGACGCTGACGTTATTCATTGTATTCCTTAAGCACATTTTGATTGTTGATTGCCGATTTGCCTAATTAATACCAAATTTTCCGTAGGACCTTGAAACAATGTAAGTAGTGAAAACCTTGACCTCATAGCTGAGACCCGTGTTAACTTATCGTATCCAAGTTCCTCTGCTTTTAGTGGACGTTTATTGTATTGATTAATGTTTTACAAATTTAAAGAAGTGCTGGCTGTCCTGCTATCAAAAAACTGTCGCCAGAAACTGTGGGTGCTTTGATCAACGCATCAAGGTGGATCCATCGGTTTTTTCGCCAAGATGGTGCCATTCCGACTACCATCTTTGTATGTTTAGCTTCTGGTTGCATACATGAAAATGATAGTGGTTTAGTGTTTTGATGTATATATTTTTCTGAGTGAAAGAGGCGATGTCAGTCAAACTAAATGACAAGAGATTGTTACTGATGAATTCTGCGTGCCATAGTTGAAACAGTCACGTATGAAAACAGAATACAAACAGAACGCATATGAATTTAATTTTGGTGAAGCTTTTCTGCAGAATCTCATGTGGGCACGGGGAAGGTACACCACTACAGGACAGGGCATGAAAATTAATGATCCCAACTCGAAAACTTAGAAAAATGTCAACTTTTAACACTGAAACTAATCTGTGATGATGGTGTTAATTTTTAAGGGCCTTGCTTTTATAATATCTCTCACCATTATTTCAAAACTTCGGTGGACTGGTCGGCAGAATGCCTTTGTCCTCCGCCCTGTCAGTAAGCAAACAAGGTTACTGGTTTGATCATGTAGCTTTCACATTGCATGACAAGTTTCCAACATCAATTGCATAAAAGCTTAGATTTGAATTTTATGTATATACCGCCGGTAATAGTGCTGCTGTTCTGCTTCATGCGATTGTTTGAAATTGGTTATACTATACTGCTATAATTTTATCATTTAGGAGCTCCTACTACGATATAACAAGGACAGCAGTCAGACTCATTCAAGAGGTTCTACCTTGCTCTTTCATTCATATTTAGCCTTTTATTCTGTTTAAATGTTTTTCATTTGCGTTTCTACTTAGTTTGGGTGGGTTTTAATTTTGCGTTTGAAAAGGTTTTACGAATAATTTAACATAGTCTTTTCAAGTTTTTCAGTTTTTACTATTTGCTGTGCTCATTCTGCGCAGTTATTCTATGACTTTAGAAATATTCAGGGATTCGTGAAATCTTAGGATCGCAGTACTCAAGCAGAACAATGATAAAACTGATCAGAAAACTATCGTCTGACTTGATAATATTTATTTAGAAAACGGCAGCAATATATGGGAATGAAACGTAAGTGTCCAGGGTATTAGAAAAGTTTATCACAAAGGACAATACGAGTCTTCGCTTACTTTGCGTGCTGACAGTCATATAAAATAAGCACAATGGGGTCTTGTCTCGATTACCTTCCACCACTCAAAATCCTTAAAATGTGACCACATGAGCTAAAATTCGGTATTGACATGTTTTCGACCACGCTGAGTTCATATATCGCAAAGTGTCTCAGTTTCGTGACATTAGAGTTTTTGTTTTCTAAAGGGGGCCAAGGCAATCCGAAAATGTTTTGTACATTTATACATCTTAAGCTTACAGCTTTTGCTTGCACTGAGCTAGCGAAAGGCTGAATAGAAAAACGGACTTCAAATCCGTGTTCTACAATCATGTGAACCCCTATATACAACTTTTCAGCAAAATCAGAGACAAAACGTTTTTGGTTTCCCTTAGTTCTCCTTAGGATTATAAGAATAGAATTTTGCGAAATCGAAACATTTCGAGATATTTGAACTCAGCGTGGTCGAAAATATGCCCATACTAAATTTTAGCTCAATTGATCAAGTTTTAATGATTTTGAGCGGTGTGGGGGTAATCGAGACAAAATCCGCAAACACTAATATGTAAGCATTTAAGTTGGCGGCTCTGTTATCAGCTGAAGGTGCGTGCTCTGAATGCTAACCGCTGACACCAGTATTATGTATCCAATACACATTGAAGCCCGCCCTGAGTTTGCACGTTGAAGCTCGAAAAACCAAGGCCCTAGAATATTAGATTGAATAGTGTCTTCGTTTAGCTTCAGAAGGCGAGGATAGCAGGCAAATTTGATTGAAGTGAAGGTACACAGTTTAGCGGGCCGTTACTGTCCAAGGCATGTAACCGCATGTATTAGCAAATGACATAATGAAATGAATGAAATATGAAGCAATAGCAAATAGCAAATGAAATAATGTATAAAATTGTACTATATATTAGAAGAATCGTAAGCCACTGGATGTCATCTTCTCACTGCCTTGCGCAACAGTGCTCTGCTGTGAGTACGCGGATGTTCCAGGTTAGTGGGGTGGGGGGGATGGTCGCTCTGTTCGACGACGCATCCCCCTGCATACCCGTGGTGGAGGGTTAGAAGCGACTAGACCCGGATCTTACTCTTAAACAACTTTCCAGATAATAGTTGAATGATAATTTACTAATGCTAATGAGAACATCGAATATTATCTTTTTAGAGCAGTGACTAAGGTTGTTGTGTATACACACTTGTCGTACCATATGGAATTCATCGAGTATCCAGCTTTGCCAGTAAGAAAAGATTCAATTACTTTTAATTTTTTAAATATTTAGTCCTGAGTATCTGCATGTAAAGTAACACTGAATTAGTACTGATTACGTAATTATGCTGAACAAATTGGTTAGATTATTTTTGTCAAGTTGTCACTCCTCAGGGCTTGTGACCGTTGGTAATCACACACACACACACACACACACACACAATAATTTCTCAGTATTATTACTGCCGCGGTACTATATGATATGCATGAGAGCAAATTAGCAGCCCTGAATTCGATATTTTACCTATGCTTAATCCGTTAAAAGCCCATTTCTAAACCCACTGAGTCAAAAATTCATGACAAACTTAATAGGCCCATTAGATCCGAGTTCTGAACAACATTGAAGGCAAGCTGCTGGCTACTACTTTGTTCAAATACTCTACTATGTTAGTATTATCAAGATTGAATGATAGGAAGAGTACGACACCATACCCTTTCTAGCATAGATTCTTCCATTCTTGAGGTGCCTGCACCAACTTTAGGCAAATATTTACCAAATATTTTATAAGTACTTTATATCAAATCTAGGGAGAGGGGCAAAACAAACACGTTATCTATAGAATTAACAGATTACCGCTGAATTAGCTATTTTAAAGGAATTTTAAAGCAAAATAAGCTGTTCTTCGCTACTTTTTAGAACGTTTTCAAAATCTTAACAAATGTTTGTTATTTTTGCTAAACTTTGCCTCAACTTTTCGTTACGTTTTAGTTTGAGCTTTTTTTCTAGCACTGTCCCTTTGCCCTCATTTTGCTAGCCCTTGTACCAAACCTCCACTTTTTGAGAGGTCCCGGTCTCCCAATACTCCCTTGTTAAAGTGTGCTTCCTAGTGCCAATAATTTGTCAAATGCTCGATATATGAAGGCCGATGTTCCGAAACAGATGTGATACAGGAAATAGTAGCAAACAGATACGTAAGTGAATTGGTATGTGCGTCGGTCAAAAGTTATTGTGGGTTATTGCTTACTACACTAGTCAATAATAACAGTTGGTGCAGTTGAAACTTCACTTCAGATGTAGAATTTGTCAGCTGTCTTTGTTATTGCTGACTAAGTGTAGCAAGAAATAACAACAATAACAACTGTTATTACTTAGCTGCTAAAGTTCTAGCTAACCAACATTAAGTCAATCGTGGTCCTGCGTTCACCTCAAGAATGTTGACTGACGCAATGGTGTTTCGGCAAGCCAACCTGTGATTAATGTTTAGTAGCAGCAAGAGTACGACACGTATCCTTCCTGTCAAATGCTTGACACATTAAGCCTGGAATCTCGGGGGTCACGGTTCAGTTAACCATATGTTTATATCAGTTTGAACTAAAGCGAATCCGATTGGCAAATCGCCTACCTTATGTCAAAGGTGTCTGCTGTGAAAGGTAACCACTCCCCGAGATCTCGGGGGACTCAGCTCAGAATTATTAAGCGTGTGTTTATTTGAGATTGAATTGAACTGTATTAGATTAGCTACTAGCTACCGTAACCATACGTGTGCTGGGGGGGGGGGGTTTCACCCCCCCAGACCTGAGCTCACCCCCCCAGAGGGGTCCCTCACCCCCCCCAGAAACCGGATTTTTCCGGTAAAAAACCGGAGAAATCCGGTTTTTTTGGCGGCCTTCGGCCGCCCTTCACCCCTCCCCCCAAACTTCCCCTCCTGCACATGTCTGACCGTAACCCTCAATAGTGCATTTCCATAGCTGTAGCTTTCGCATTTGTTCAATAGCATGTAAACACACGCTTAATAACAATAAGCTGATCCTCCTCCATGAGATCTGGGGGATTCACCTTGTACACCTTCATCTTCACCTTCACCTATTTCGACATAAAACAGGCGATTAGTCAATCAGATTCTTTTTAGTTCAAACGCATATAAACACATGGTTAACTGTATTAACGGTGACCCCCTCTCCGAAATTTTGGTTGTAATGTGCCGGCATCTGACAGGCCAATTACACTAGGAAGGGTATTGTATCGGGTACGGTGTCGTACTCTACCTATCATTTACTCTTGGTATTATGTACTGATCACTTATGAGTGCAAAACCATTATTTCAGGTTGTCACTGTTGTTTCAAAGACAGCTGGAATTGCTAGTATTGTATGCGGACTTTCCGTTTTATCATTTGTGGAAATCTGTGTCTGGTTGGTAGCTTTTATGAAACAGCTAACCTATGAAGCCGTATGCAGTAGATGCAATTGACTAAACAATTCAATTGGAACCGACATTAGAACTACATCATTATTCTGTATTGTGTGCTCTTTGTTGTGCAACGCTAAATAAGCTATATGCATTCTACATCATGTTTTGTAGACTTTTCATTTATTTAGTGCTTCTCAAATCTCTCTTACTTCCGCGAAAACTCATTATTGCTGAATCTTCTGTGCACGTCAATTTTCTGCTTCGCTGTGCAGTTTTATATTTCGATCTGTCAAGGAGGTCTGCTATAAAAAGCAATCCCGAGATGATATAGCTCATATAGACGGAGTCGTTGGACTGAGCATTGTTAGAAGAGCTAAGTCGTTTCGAGCCAGTCGTGAATTACACACAGTTCAAGTTTCGAGAATATTCAGGACTTATTTTAAGCTGTGATGCCTTTCAAATGCTTGGAGTTATCCTCTGCTATCTACACTTTAAGCATGGCCGACCCGTTAACTCCATTAACTGCATCCTTAACTAATACTTATTAGAACTTTCCACGCTAAAATTCGACATTCAATTCGATTTCTGAAAATTTATGGATTCTGCCTTGCTTCCATAGTATGACATTCTACTTCACTATCTGTTCAAGAAATAGTATATACATTTACTGGCCGGTTTCTGAGCTTAATGAGTCTTCGGGTATCGATGATGACATGTTTGGAATAATCAGTCTGTTTTGATTCATTGGACTTTGACGAACAATAATGTATATAGCATTTTTTAACTGATAGCTGCATCCACACAACTGCAATAAAACAGCAACAAAGAGTGCCAACAATGCTGTAGCTTTGAAGGGATCTCTACTGTGGCTCTTCGGCAATTCTGAAACAAGCTGATCCTTTAATTTGATGTATTCAAGAAACTCCAAGCACGGGACACATAACGGATAAGGAACCGAATATCTATCTGTGCCAAACTGCAAAAGCTTTTAATCAGAAGCATCTATATGTAATGGAATCAATAAAATAAGGTGCTAAAAATAACCAAAATTGGTCTAAAAATAGTCCGAATTAATCGATCTGCAAGGAAGAACCTTCATGCCATGGAATTATGAAGAAGAACGAAGATCCTCAACCTGGAATGTATTTTATTAAATAATGTCCAAGCAATAATTGTATAGATTATGTAATGTTTGTCTAGTCAGAGTTGCCGGTATTCAAAGATTAAGGGAAATTCATAAATGGTGCCCAAGGTTAGTACTCAGTTAGGGCATAAATCCTAGTCTTAATTATAATCTTGAGTCTAATTAAGTTGTATTAATGTGTGTGGCTTATTAACACTACTAATTCAGGAATTGTGAAAAGAAGGTAATTCGGTCCTAATCCCTTAGTAAGTGGAGTTGTTACTCCCACGAGTCAAGTTAAATATTGACATTCAAACTAAACTTAGGTGAATCAGTGAGTGTCATCCACAAATTGAGATAAGTACGCCCTTCTCCACAAAGTACTATAATCACTATTGTTCGCATACTAGTTAGCAGGAAGTCATAGACTCAAAACATGAGGTTATGTTTTTAATTAAGTCGAAAATCAGTCGTAAAATTGCTATAAAATGGAAATTTGCGCCTAAAACAACAAATATTGGAAGATGGTTCAATATTAGATACAAAATAGCTAAGTACGTAGTTAGGTAGGGTTATTTAGTGATAATTAGGTGTTAATTAGGTAATAATTAGTTAATTTTAGTATTTTTGGTTAGAAAATAACTTGGGTTCATATGAAAGAGAATTTGATTCTGATTCTAAAAATCCAAACCCGACTTTTCAACTCCCAATAATAAGAAAGTTATAAAGGAAAATTTTTTTGTAAGATTACTTTTTGTGTCGTAATCTTATCACTCCAAAAAGGAGTGTACTAAAATTGGTTTCCTTTAGGTTTGACTTAAGGCAAACCTTTTTCCTTTTTCATTGTCTGGGAGGTTGTCTACCTCCCAGACTACACCTCAGTCAGGTGTCGTTTTCCTTTCCTCTTTCTCTGCTAGGCCACTTTCTTCAAAGGCCTAGCAGTTGTCCCCACCTGAACTTTTGGCCGAGGACAAGGCCAACAAAGAAAAGGGAAATAAAATAGTAGGATTAGGCCAAGTCATTGGACTTAGAGGGGGCTTATCTCCCTTAATAATAATAAAAATATAAATGTAAGTAGCTAGGTATAAGTAGATAGGTACGTAGATTATTGTGATATAATTTTTAAGTCATAGAAAATTATGTATTTTGTGTATTAATTCAATAAAGTTGTGAAATTTCACGCAGTTTTCCCTTTGGTTATGTTTATGTGTTAAAGAAAATTTCGCAAAGTTTCGCCAAGTTTCGGCACTGGAAATATATCAAAAATGGGTCAGTGGGGGGGGCAATAATTTCAAAATCTCATTAATTTCGACCGCTAATGGCCAGCTGGCTCAGCCCGCCGCTGCGCCTCACATACAAAAGGTGGCAAGCTTCTAGAAAGTTCTAGAACCTTCTAGAAGCTTTGCCTTAAAAACAAAGCAAAATTCCGCCCAACTTTTGCTAATGACCTGTCACCGAGCTGTCAGCAAAACTGTCAGCTCGGTCCCAAAATTTTTATTTCAAATCAGTGTTCGTTTGAGAGTTTGTTGTTTGTTTGTTCAAATACTTAATTATTCGGTGTTCTGGGAAGATTGTGAAAGATTCCAATAGGGCAATATGGTATATGCGGCAAACAAAAAAATGGATGTAAAGCCATGGCCAATTCTTCTATGGCCAATCTTATAATATACTTTTTGGATTTTTTTATAGCAACTTTAGGGCTTTTAGGCCATGTTTTTTTACATTGTAATGAGGCAAATGAAGTCTAAATGTTCGCCTATTTCATGATTTAACTATTGTGCGGACGTAATACGTAAGTATTGTTTAGCTAGTAAGCGCGATTGCCGAGTTCAGTATTAATTAGCTTAGGATGTGTGTAAATGCTACAGGTTGTGTAATGTAATTTTAATCATAATTGAGTATGTGACCGTTCAATGCCTAATAATTATCTGTGCGCATGGTCTGTATGAAATACCAAAATTATACTAGGATTCCTATAGTACGCAGGAAAATAGTAATAAGTAATGTAGTTTTAAGTTGCAAGTTTTGTATACATGTCTGGGAGTTTGTGAATACATGGTTACGTAGGAAATCTAGGTTTAGGCTCAGTTTAGTAAATATGCAACTGAGGATAGGACTATAGGATCTAGGGTCATAGGAATCTCGTATTAGGTCTTTATCAGTCGGAATCTGGATGTCCTCGATTCGTCCGCGTAAGCCACTCTTTGTTCAGAGTGCGGACGAATCGCAAGAACAGGAATCCGTCAAATGGTTGGTCTAATTGCCAAATTAATGCAAATTCTGTCTAAAAGCATCATTTTTGAAATTCTCATCCAAAAGGCATATTGACATTAGGCTGTAGTGGTTGTAATTTCTAGTTCTATTCATTATGTCTTTGTTTTTAATGTTAGAACACACCATTATTGCCATTTTTAGTTAAATTAACCCTGTCTAATGCATGTTTCATTCCTAATAATAACCGCAAGTGCGGTCTAACACCATTTCATGTCGGTGTTCACGCTTGAAGGCAAAGCTAACAAAACCCCGTTATGCAAAGGTTAGCAAGGTTGAAAAATCAACCTTGCTCATTTTTTTGACTAATATGAAGCTCATCCATGATAATTATCCATAAATGGCAATAATAGGTTTCAACAATCTGGCAATTTTAACTAATATCAAGCAATAGTCAATACTATACCTCAAATAAGCAAATTAACAATTAGGTACGTAAGTATTATGGATAGGATACTAGAACCATATTCTGATAAAGGTCAAAACCACCAGTTTTCTGAAGTCAATTTGTTTTCAATATTCGATATTTGCCAAAATAGGGAGTTGTTATCTTCCCTAGGTAGAACCTACTAAAAACAAAGACTCTACGTTAACCTATGATGTTTTTCGTTAAAATCGTGTGTTAGTCCGCTTCTAATTTGTTAATGCTTGTTAAGCAACAGGACGTTGTTACCTTCCTTACTTATACCCGCGAAACTAAAAGTTCTACATTCAAGTATTGTGTTTTCACCAAACTCACGTGCAAATAGCTTTTTAATTAAGTAACACGTATCAAAGACAGGAAGTTGTTACCTTCCTTGCTAGGACTCGGAAAACAAAAGTCCTAGATTTGATCATTTTAACCAATTTAATGTTTCTCGTGTTAGCTGAGTGAACGGGTACCTACCTGCTGTTAAAAGGGCCCAAAAGTGTATCAATTTCGAGTAATAGGTTTTAATCGTACAGAAGCAGACTGTATAAAAAGAAATCAAGCTGAAATCATAGTTTCACATTGAAAGAGCAATTTCTTGCACAGGAATGCAAGAAATTGCCCTAAAAACTAGTGTTTTGCTTAAAACCGATCTTAAGTGTTGTGATCTTACTTAAATCATTCAGAACTTGTGTTAAACCACTTAGATCTTAAGTTTTCATAACAGTTTCGACATGTACAGGTTTATTCCAAGTTCAGAAAGCCAAAATGTGAGTAATGGTTGCTGGGTTCGAATCCCGCACCTATAACTTGTATTAATGGGTTTTAACCCATTTGATTCAGGTGCGGAAATTCACGTCGATCCTGCCGGAATCATCACTTAGACTGTCCGTATTTGGAGCCTCAGTGCCATCATAGTTGGTTAGATAATTAATTTGGTTGTCTGTCCGGAGAAGGACATACGCAGTGAACAATTTGTGGATCAGAATCAGTTGCCTAAGGTACATTGGGAATCAGATCAGACTATTTTGGGACGGTTAAGGCAGAGACGGTTACGAGGACAGCACCAGAATCGATAGTGGGACCTAAAACCTAACAAAGCGAACTTGACATTGTTTTCAGCTACTCTAAATTGATTCTTTCTCTTTCGATTCAAAAGATGAATCTTTTTGAGCTAATCATCAGCCTTATCGAAGGGGTTGTCACCCCCTGTCTTTGGTTTTTTCAAGTCAGTCGGAAGTAGAAGATTTAACGAAGAGATTAAATTAAACTATACTTGTACTAACCCCATAAACGGACCAGGAAACTCCCAACCGGACCCCCCTTGTGTTTGACCTTTGGCGACGTATAGCATCCAAAAGTGCTATTGTTACTAGCATTTCGGGCTCACCCAAAGACCGGAAATCTTGCACTACTAACCCCTTTAATCTAGTTAATTTATACTTTTCAGTAGCGTTCGTTATTAGTATTATATGGTCCTTGGTAGGGAGGACGGAAAAAGAGTCATAATTTGATAACACGAACACAAGCATATAGGGACTGCACGATAGAGTTTAGTAATAGGTCAAATACTTTGCTAGCTAGTTAGAAAGGAAAGAAAGAGGAATACAGTAGAACTGAGTTTAGATATCAGAATCTTGTCCCTATCACCAATTAATATCTCGGGCAAAGCAAATACTGGCAACTCTGGCAAACTACGTATTGTTTGTCTGATTGTTTTATGGTACACAATTTGTGATTCGTCTTATGTTCTGTACGCATTATAATAACTCTTTCATTGTCATTATTACTACTGTTAATATTGTCACTATCATCATTAAACTGTTGTGCCCTATCACGGAATCTGTCAATTAGGGTATACGGATCAGCATTTTACAATTTTTGAAATTTTAAAAACTTTAAATTTTATAGAAATGTTAGTCCTGGTGCAAGGATTCCGAAAATATATGGTTCTATGTGGTTACGGCCCCTGGGTCCAGTTTCATAAAGAATCTTCTCGAGTTCTCGAGTAGTCTTTATTCAGTGGCAACAACCTCTTCTGTATTAAAAATTATATGTAAATATATCTAAGGACAATTTTATGGTGAATTGTTTAGTCACCTACGCAAATTATTAAAACATTAAAAAAACTCATAAATTGATATTTTCAAAAATTTCTCGAGTAGCTCTCGAGTTGGCAAACATTTCTCTGGTCGAAATTTACCAGAAAACTTGACTCGATAACTCGAGAACTTTTTCAGCGTGACTTGCAATGCGACTTGCGGATCTCGAAAACTTCTAGCTTAGTATAGCTACTTACTGGACTCGAGAACTCGAGAATAGAGTTGGGACCGGTTCCAATTTTCAAAACCGGTTCCGGTTCCGGTTCTAGAGTACCGGTTCCGGTTCCGGTTCCGGTTCCGGTTCTAGCTTCCGGTTCCCGGTTCCAAGTACAAAATTCGTAGTTACATTTTAACATTATTTAATATTGGATGCAGGCTCCCAGCAAGGGTTATACAATCAAAATTATAAAGCAATATTGCAAAACAATTGGAATAGGTAATGCGATAATAACCAACTGGGTTTTTGTTTACTTTGAATTTTAACGTTTTTGCCTTAGTTTGAGTTTGCTCCATTACAAATGCTGTTACTATATGCAAAACATACTAAAACTTGTAAAAAAATTAAAACTTTAGTATGGTCGAGCAAATTGTGTCGATAATTAACGGTGAGATTCTACTGTGCTTCTACATGCAGACAGCGCCTTCTGAACAGAATCTTGTAAAACTGCACAACATTTCAGTAAAACGTGCTGAGAATTGAGATATACTGGAACTTAAATATTTTATTTCTTTAAAGAGTACAGTGTCTCTAAACAAGCAAATAATTTCAAAAAATTTAAGTGCATTTAAAATATTTAAAAGCTGAAAGCCAAATTGGAAAGAAGAACATATATATTAAAGTTATATTTAACGAAGAAATGTACAGTCGCTTGATTAAACAAAATAGCTAACAGATTACTTCTACAGGCTGTTCATTACTTGAACTTTGATTGACTTTCGTCTCAGATGCCGATTGCTTAAGAACGAGAAATTAAGTACTCAAATTTCGAAGTTTTCTACTCCTCCAAAATTTACTATTTTTTTTAAAAAATATTCTTCAATCTTGCTTGCTGACAACATCACCTTCTATTTACCAATTTTTTGAGAAGGTATACTCAATTTCCGACTATATCCCATCGGGCTCTCATCTTTTCTATGAGGTTAATATTCAGATATGTAAGTTGGTTAAAGTTTTCATTCGGCGTCCGTATCGGTCACGTCTGAACGAAAGTGCTCGTCTTTCATCAATTACAATTGGAATTTTAGAACAGAAAATTTCAAAAATTCGTTAAAATTAATTTAGAGACATTTTCACAACTGCATTTTGTGAGACACACAAAATTACTTAACAAAATTTGAAAAATCAGAAGCATGAAAACAAAAAATTACGAAATTCCAGAATTTTTCCCTTGCAATACATGTTCCTAATTTTTCAAGTATGTTTAACATTTAATTTTTGTCTTAACTCAGACGGGATAATGTCACTAATGTTGAGGCAATGAAATATTTGAAATTTCTCTTAATTCTATGCCTCGGCTTCAGCGAAAGCTGAAACGTGCCTCGATCACCTGAAAAGGGGAAGCGAGGAGTTTGTGTCACCTTCAGTGGAAGCTGAATCTATGTCGTTTCCAGTTTAGGCTCTAAATTTATTCTATGAACTTTTAGCTCCAGTTTCAGTGCCAATAATTGTACCTTCATTTCACGTTTAGTTTGAAATTCTTAACTATTATCAGTCTCATCCTACATATTTCGCCTTCAGGTCTAAATTTGTTTAGTTTCAGGTCAAATTAGATCTTTAGTTTCAATTTCAGTCACTAGTTTGAAAAAGGTAATATGAATGAATGGCAACGCTGAATGGCAACCACAAATTCCAGCTTTTGCAAAACTCCTGCAAAAATTAGTTCAAGTCCATTTTTAAGAGTGGAACCGGCCGGTTCCAAATCCTACCGGTTCCGGTTCCGGTTCCGGTTCCGGTTCCGGTTCTAAAATTCCTTCCGGTTCGGTTCCGGTTCCGGTTCCGGTTCCGGTTCCAACCGGTTCTAATGGAACCGGTCCCAACTCTACTCGAGAACATTTTTATGAAACTGGCCCCGATATTCTGAAAGCTTTTGCAGAAGAGCGACAGCGTTTGCTGGAACCAGGTGTCATTTTATAATTCCTACTAGAATACTGTTTCGATAATCAGCGGTCCCGGAATTCCGGTCGACCACCAATATCCAGTCAATATATATAATACCATACATACATACATACATACATCCATTTAAATGTACTCTCACATCAAATCGATACAAAATATGAATCAATTCATTAATTTTTTCAGATCGATCACAACTGTTGGGTGGAATTTCCATTCCAGTTAGCCGTCTAGTGTTTGAGGCCGGCCGGCCGCCGGCCGGAGGATCGCCGGCCGGCCCGGCCGAACCCATCGGCCGGCCGGCCGGCTACCGGCCTGGAGCAGTTTGCAGTGCAGTTGTGATAACTGCCAAGATAATTTATCTTCGGATATTATCTTAGAAAAAAAGCACAGCATAGCATAAAAAATTAGCAAAACTAGATTTGGAGTCCATTTTAAGCTTAGTTGCCCTATCTTGTAAATTTCTGATTGGTGATTTGTATCCCAGCCGGCGGCCGGCCCGGCCGGCTTCAGCCGGCCGGCCTCAAACACTAGGTTTGACTAGCTCTGGTTTGTTGCAGTATCTCGATCTGCAATACGACAGGATCGATGTTTTCAAAAGTATTGTTTCTGCCAACCCCGGGTCTGAAATATTTAAGTTGTACGATTTGGCAAGACTTCATTTCAGTTTCTGATTTTGTTGATTCCTGCCTTAAAAATCTCTTCCATCTTGAAACCGCGGTCCTTCAACTGCGGGCGGATCTTGATTGGGATTTTGATCCTGTCGCTCCATCTTCTGGATCATTGTTGCCCAACCTTCGATCGCTTACAATTGATGGTCTTAGGAAGAGTACGAACTACGATAGATCATTAATTTCCCGTCCCTCCTTTTCCAACCTGCTACTCAGCGTCACTCGTCTGTCCTTAAAACGTCATGAAATTGGTTGTGAAATTCGCTGTCCTCTTTTGGTTGAACTTGAACTGGATCAGATCAACTTCACCAATGATCAAGCCGGATTCCGAGTTGGACCCAACTTCAGATCACTTAAACTATGGGATCCGAGCCTGAAGCCTGCATCTGTTTTTGTGAATGAAAGAGTTCCTAACATTTACGATTTGAGTTTGGCTATTGCAAATTCCAATTGTTGCCAAATCTTGCCACTGACAGTTTACCTTGATTATTTGAAGAGATTAGCTAATCTGAAACTGCTTCACATATACTATCCCACGGCCCCATTTGAGTATTCCCCAGACTCGGGGTTTAATTTAGGAAAGACCCTTGGCTCTCTGCAATCGCTGGAATTTATTCATGTCAGGACAGAGGAGTACGCTCTCCAGGATATTCTGAAAGCCGTAGCAGAAGAGCGACAGCGTTTGTTGGAACAAGGAGTCACCTTGGAATTCCTGGAGTACTGTCTCGATAAATATGATACCGGTCTGGTGAGGTTGGCGACACCAAATTCGGTCAAAATGCGGTCCCGAGAGAAACCAGAAGGTCTGTTGAAACTGCACCAATTCTTCAGATATAGATCACCCGATTTTTCTGGTTATCATCCAAGGCGGTCGGACAACTACATCATCATAACTCCTCCTGCTCTTAGCGAACAGGATTTTGCTGCGCTGATTCGTTAGATCTAATATAACCTTTTTTGGAGATGCAGGAACTTAATGGCTATGCTTCAGTTGTATATTTTCTAGCGAGTATAAAAACTGTTGAATAGACGGAAAATATTAAGGATTTCATATCCAAGCTATGGAAACTGTAGGTTATAGTTTTGATAGGTTTCAACTTTCCAGACTGCAATGAATAGTAAACAGGACATAGCTGCCGAAATTTGTGACTATTTAATTTTTCAATATGTTCTCAAAATCGTCATTAAAGGTCTTTTCGCACAGCGAGTCAAGCGAGTTAAAAGAGTTAAAATTAACTCAAACCTTTTCGCGCACTGGGCTAAATGACTTAAACAGTCACTTAAACTAGGGTTAAACGAGTTAAAAACTTTTAACTGTACTCTTCAACTCGCGCGTAAAAAGTTTCTAAGGGCCTATTTTTTAAAGATTAAAATGGTCGGATTAAGCGGATTAAAAATCAGCCGGATTAAAATGTTGACAGCTGTTTCTTTAATGCAGGATTAAACGGATTAAAATCAATCCTTAAAGAAATAGCGATTAAGCAGGTTGGATTTTTTGAAACCAAAGCGACCGGGACGGAATAACTTCACAACCAAATTATATTTCTGGACTAAAACTCAGGAATCAGCGGTCCCGGAACTCCGGTCGACCACCAATATCCAGTCGAAGAGTCTAGTCTACATGAATCAGAGTTGAAAATGGGATAAACTCTGTGATCTGATCCTGTTCCGATACTACCGCTGCACTGACGGACTACCCTTTCTTTCATAGGTGTATCTTGAGAAAAAAATGAGGGATAGATTACCAGAAATTACCATATGGAGGATTGGGTAAAAAGTCTTTGTCGAAATTTTTATTTTTAACTTTAGCCATATTTGTAGCTTTATTGCTTTTATATTTTTCAATTTTCAACCATTATCTTTAGGCGAAGTTTTGCACTTTTTTGCTGAAACTCAAAAATTTCATTATCTTGGCCAAATTTCCAAAAGTTCGGTCTGACGAATTTGACTAATGGGGCTGGAGATTTGAAATTTGGGGGTGGGGGTAAGTCTCCAAGATTTTGTGGGTGGGGTACATTTCCATTGGAGGAGGGACCCCCAAATCCACCTATGGATCCTGTTTTGGAAAAATAAATTGAAGCTATCGTAATCCTCTGCTGTACACCCTCCTAAAATTGCAGTCTGATTAGCTACGGGGTATGGACTACCACCTTCTCCCCACATCAAACGGGGAGTTTGAGTTTGCCTTATCCCAAATTGTCGACCCACCGCCCCACTACACGGGCGAACATTCACGTTTTCTGGTCGAAGTACCGTTCGTTACGCGCTATGTTGAAAGCAGACAGCCTTCGAACGCTGTACCTTTCTGCTGCTATTGGTAGAATATAACGGACTCATGGTATAACTAAAAACTATGAACTCTTTTCCGGCTACTGAACAAATCCAGCCAACACGGTTGCTGGACTTGAGTAACTCTTAGTGCTGGAAGGAAATGGCTATCCGGTGGTTGGGCCAACACGAGGTCTAGGTCGGAGATTCAGTTTCGTTTAGTCTCCTACTGTTATGATATTAATAAAATTGATAGGATCCGAAAACATGCAATTCTAGAGCCTAGACCGCTTAATTTATAAGAAATGTTTCACCAAAGTTGGTTTATAGCTCTGCCAGCATTTCGTACATCTTAACCCCAATTCACTGAAAATGCTTAACCCCAACGTTGTTTTGACTCTGCAGCCACGATATGCCGACAACTTGTTCTTGTATGCACGGGACAGCCATCAACCAGTTAATCGTCTTTCAGTGAACCCGTTGGGCTGGCTAGTCGCTTCCAGCGGGCCAGTTTCCGAAAGTAGATGGGCCGAATCAAAAGGATTAGTGAATAAACCGATACGTTACCGCTTATGTATCTCAAAATAAAAACATCGCACTTCGGCAACGTGTGTGCTCGGAGTTTGTTATTGTTCCATGGAACTTTTAAGGTCTTTACTAGCACAGGTTTACCACCGATATTGCAAAGAAACAAATTCAATTCAAATTTAAAAAAGAATTTGTTCTGAAATGGCTAAGAAGTTTTGTGGCATGTTATTTTTCAAGAGTCAGCTGCTGGTAGAATCTGCAGCTGACTACGCTGCAGTCGCTGTGCACCGACGCTTTGTTACAACTCTTGAGCCACGTCCACCGCCGAGCCGGCACCCACGCCAGCTAAACTTTGGGTCCTGATCCTTACTTTCGTATACGGCCGAAGTCACTGAATACCAAGTTAATTGCACAGCATGCAGCCTTTATGTGGAAGGATTTAGACCTCGATACCCCAGTACCCACCTTCGTAAGAGAAGCTAGCTCCAACCAGTTCTCGCGAGAACTTTCTGCCTTTTCACATTATGAGTATAAAACGTAGAAATTAAAAATCGGTTCTCGGAAATTTAAGTTTCGTGATTGATAATTGCAAGTGAGGGATTCGACCGGTTTCTCTAGATTAAATTGTTAATCTGTTTTATCACAATAATCCCATCTTCCCTCAAAGTCCTCAAGTGCATTTTCAATGCTGCAGAGCCTTGCTAAGTTTTATTTGTACTTTGTTTGCAGTTGAGAATCTCGTTCGATTTCACCCTCTCGGCTCAATAAATTCGATAACGCTTCCCAGATTTGACGGTGTCGAACAAGAAGACGTTTCCAGTCTCGCCACGGTGGGTTGACCCCACTTCGTGCAGCCCAGGAGGACCAGACACGGGGCTACGAGGGAGCCACCAGCATTGACGGATGTGCGCCTGCGGCATGAATGACCTGCATTATTCGGTTGACGAAATGATTTCAGCAGCTCTATGCCCCTATTGGGAGGAATACACACCTGGTCGACGAGAACGTCGACTTTGACTCCCATGATCCTAGATGAGGAAGGCAAAGCGAAATCGCGGAGTTGGCAATGGTCGAATTCCGCGACGTGGCCGTCTGACCGGCAACCTCGGGTCGGACAAGGTCGACCAGCATATCGATACAGGCAAAGAGGGTCCGTGGAAGGACGATCTTACCGGCATAATCCCAAGGATGCCGAGATTGAAAAGCATATCCGTGCAATGCTGGACGAAGGGCTCCGCTCACCCCTACTATCCCCGGTCTCACCCTGTATCTGGTTTGGCAAGAAGGATGGTACTACGCCCAGTAATCGATTACCGACGATTGAATAAAATTACGAAAAAGGATAGTTATCCTTTGCCTAGATTGACGAGAGATCCTGATCAACTCCAGGGTGCCGTCATTTTCGACCATTGACTTAAAGGGTTAGATACAGGTAGAGGTCTACCTGAACATCGTGAAAAGACAAAGCCTTTGTGTCGGTTAAGGGTTTCTTCCATATGAACGGCCATGCCGTTCAGGCTGCGTAACGCACCCGCTACGTTCCACCACATGGAAAAAGCCCGGACAGATCGTCAGTGGCGGCAGATGACCGTTCTGATTCCAGTCTACGGGGATCAGGAGTCGCATTTGACCAATGCCGAGGTCAACCCCGACGCGTTTACGGAAAAATGGGCCAAGGTATCAAGCTTAAGAAGTGCTGGTTGTTGGTGGGCGCTAAGCGCCTCTTCTGGGCTTACAGGTAGCCGCCATGGCATCAGCGTCGACCCGGACAATAAGGTGAAGGTAGTAGTCGTACAGCTTAGCCCACCTGGAAGACGCCTTTCAAAGGCATTCTGGTCCTTTCGGGAATGGGGAAGTGGTTAGTGGGCGGTTCGTGCCCTAACCAAGTGCCGAAATGGCGTCCGCTTCTGACGGATCCCGTTAAGCAGGGTAGTGAGTACCACTTAAGGGTGGTCCAGCGTTACCAAGTAGCCCGAGGAACTCCAAACGCATCTGACGCGCCAGTCCTGGCTTTTCCTGATTTTGACAAAACCCTACGTTGACCGACGCTAGCAAAGGGGTTTCTGGAGCTATTCCTTAGAGCAACCGTGTCTTCGTTCCTAGGAGCCTGGACAAGCCGAATGGACCGCGAGGTTAGCGCGAGCGGCCGGTCGCGTATGCTAGCAGAACTCTGACAGGTGAGAAAGGCTATTCCGTTACGGAAATGGAAGCCTTCGCAGCGTTATGGGGTTGTCAGGTTTCGGCACTAATTTGTCCGCTGGGTGCTAGTTTGTCCTGGCCGTACTTTTAATTCATCAAGCAGTAAGGGACTCTATTGAATATCAAGCTCTTGGGGACAAAGTAAACCGGCCAGGTTTGCGAATAACGTATGCTCGAATTTGATTTTTGCCGCACACGACCAGGCTGAGAATGTTGGTCCGGATTGCCTCTCCAGATTAGATCCGATTGACGAACCTGAGGACGCAACAAGAAGCCACAGCGGTCATGTACCTCCAGAGGTGTACGCTTATCAGGGCGGTCCTTGGCCTGACCGGACCCCATTTTGACGGAAACGCGAACTTTGACGAAGATGACCAAGTGATTTTGTTGGACTCTTGGAGCAGAAGGGTTACCGTGGCTAACGACAAGAAGCCCGCCAAGAGGCCAGGAAAGCTTTGCCCTACCCACGGCCGGGGTGCTTACCGCGGCACTTGAATAAGAATTTGTGAAAGGAGGGGGTTATTCTCACGGTAGTTGTCCCGAAAGTCCAACGAGAAAAATTTGTCAAAGAAGTGCATTTGATTTTTGGCAAACAGGCGGGCATCGCCCAAATAAAACGCCGCGTTTAGAAACCAAGTACTGGTGGCCACGAATGTCGAAGAGGACTCGAGGACTGTATTGGCACCTTGCGCCAAGTTTGTTACGTCCTCGTCGACATCAAGCTACCATGCAAAATACGGTAGGTACGGCGACTACTGGACGTAGTCGCTATGGACGGGTGCACTTCCCGCTAAGGTGAAAAGAGACAAATCGGTAGAGGTAACAACGGTAACGTGAAGTTGACTACCTCACAAGCGCTAAGCGTGGAGCAAGGTTGGTAGCGCCCAATGAGAGAGCGAGACCAGCACTAGTATTTTGCTGGTCGCTAAGTTCAAGGGGTGTCCCCGCGCGAGTCCAACAGATCAAGGGCCTAACTTTATGTCCGTTTTGGCGAAGGCGTTGGTGGACGGCGAGTGGTTCAGAGTGACCTGAACTACTGCATATCAATTCGCAAACGAACGGCGTAGTGGAACGCCTTAATCGTACGCCAAGAAGCCTAGTAGCCCAGCATGTGAATTGGCGCCCAGTCGGATTGGGACGACTATCTGCCAAGTGGCCATTCATTTATAGAGCAACAACTACAGTGCTACGAAGGAAATGCCCTATTTTTTGATGATCAGAGATTGGCCGGTACCCCATGGATAACTTTTTCAGCCTTGGGGAGAAGGCAACCACGCAAACGTATACTGAGGCAAGCGGCCGTTACCAGTTCGGCTGAACGAGGTTTGCGGACTGCTCCACGAAGTTTTTACGTGAAGCAAGCCTGGTTAACAAGGAACGGTATGACACCAGTTAATTAG
>JASAND010019979.1:0-11736 GCA_030248195.1 Trissonchulus latispiculum | reverse complement strand
CCTACATAATTATTTATTTAAAGGATATACGTACAAGTAACAAAAATGCTCCGCACAAAAGGGGATAATATGTGTGTTGGGCCTATGTCTATCCTTTAAATTCCGGTTGAGAAAGGCATAAATCCGACACCGCAAAAGTTGCTCAGCTCACTTAGGGCTTTCATTTGATATACGTATACCAAATTTTACCACTTTTGAAAAATTTTATTTTTGACCCAAAATCGCCTAAGTCCCCACCCCACCCCACCACTTTGGCTGTGACAGCAAATTCTCAGCTCACAGCCCGGTACCTCCACTTTTGAAAAATTTCAATTTTGCAAAATCCCCCCCCCCCCCCCCCCGCAGCTTTGAGCCGTTATGACAAAAGTTGCTCAGCTCACTTAGGGCTTTCATTTGATACCAAATTTGACCACTTTTGAGAAACTTCATTTTCGACCATTTGACCCTCCCACCCGACTGACCCTTCAAACGGCAAAGTAGAACCAGCTCAGCAAAATAGGTACGTCAGACGGCAAAACGGACACCGGGAATGAGCTGGGCACACCAGAAAACCCCTATAGACAAAGTTTTGAGAGGCCAGGTAGAGCCTACTATATATGGACCTCCAGGAAGCGGTTTCCGACTTGACCCTCCCGACGGCAAGGTGGAACCAGCCCAACAAGATGGGTGGGTCTGACGGCAAACCGGATACCGGGAATGAGCTGGGCACAGCAGAAAACCCCTATAGACAAAGTTTTGAGAGGCCAGGTAGAGCCTACTATGGACCTCCAGGAAGCGGTTTCCGACATGACCCTCCAGACGGCAAAGTGGAACCAGCACAGCAAGATGGATGGGTCCTACGGCAAAAAGGACACCGGGAATGAGCTGGGCGCACCAGAAAACCCCTATAGACAAAGTTTTGAGAGGCCAGGTAAAGCCTACTATGGACCTCCAGGAAGCGGTTTCCGACTTGACCCTCCCGACGGCAAAGTGGAACCAGCCCAGCAAGATGGGTGGGTCTGACGGAAAAAGTGACTGCGGGAATCGATTCTCCGTGCCAGAAAACCATTGTATGGAAGATTTGAGCGTTCAAAGTTAAATAGATAGCGAGAAATTTCGATTTTTCATTTTTCGAATTTTCGCCATCTTTGACGGGCCACTGTGGTCGCTAGGGAAGTGATAGAGAAACGCAACCTGGACCGTTAGTTAGTTCAATATATGTAATTTCTGAATATAAAAAGAAATCAGCTCCAGCTCGTAACGTTCGACCTGAGCGACGACCACAAAAATGGTCACTTTTCGCTATGAGCCGACTTTGCGGCGCCGTGGCGCTGTGGCGCAGCTGCGGCGCTAAAAAGTTGTGATTCTTAAATTCTTTAGAGGGTACTACTAGACCCCATAGCGCTTTAGGTTGGCCCACCGCTGCAGATCACGTGAAAGCGGCGAACATTATGTACAATACAACCATCAAATAGGAGAAACCGGAAAAAAAACATCGCCGCCATAACCGGTCCGGGGCGCAACTTTTTAACGGTAAGTGATACGGGGCTGAAACTTCACAGACATACTAAACTCGATGTGCTCTACAATTTGCGCATGAAATCTGCGCAGGATCTGCGCAGGATTTTGCGCAGCTTCTGCGCAGCTTATTTTACACTGTCTCCAGCCACTTTTCACACATTATAGGGGTCGCTGCCGCGACCCCTATGATATACGACACAGCCAACACACACATATTATTATCCTCTTTTGTGCGGAGCATTTTTGTTACTTGTATATATATTATATATAGGGGAGCGCGATAGCGCTCCCCTATAATATGGGTGTAAAAGGCGCTGCGCGGCTCTTAGAGACCCGTTCGAGCACTGTGCCAGCTAAGTACTCAACGAAACTAGACAAATTTGGTATCGTTGGAATCAGCACGACGAGTACTACAAGTCGCAAAAAAGTTTTAGTCAAAATTTCCAACTTTGTAAATTTTCGCTTCTGGACAAGTTAGGTCCGTTTGTTTTTTCCTTGTAAGTCACGCTCGGAAAAGTGCAATTTTCTGACTTAATGATAGAACGATCTGGGCATTTTCAGCAGGCGAAGTTTGGTTTTGTCTGAACGTATATATCCCGAAAGTGAACCTTTTTGATAGTTTTCGCTGCCCGGCCCGGCATGCCACCTGACCGGCCGGCCAAAGGTGGCTTAACCGCTATTATTTTGGCCAAAAAGGCCAATTTTGTGTCAGAGCTACAGGACTCAGGGAACAAGCTAGAGACAAGCGGATTGTTGCATGCGAATCAAGTTGGTCCGGCCAAGTAGCCATTTTCGGAAAATTTCTAAGTCCCAGCTCTACAGGAAATAGTCAAAAATAGGCCTAAATATGCAGTTTTGGGCCATCTAGTGGGACACATATATAAAGAGTTATCGGGGTTGCTGAACACGATGAGCATAGTTGCCGCGCGGTGAGGTGCTGCTATCGTGCTGCACTGTTATGCAGCAACCACAGAACGATGGCTTTGGGCTTACTGTAAACGGCAAAACATATTAAATTGGTTGTGTAGATAGTTCAGGGCATGACAAATTAACGTACGTAGCTACATTGACACTATAGTTTGCATCTGGTTGCGCTGCAGTAGAGTGCTGCTGAAGTACAGCACGGCCTATAGCTAGCTATAGATAAGTTGCGATCGTCTGAAATTTTGCAGATAACGGCAGAAGAGCATTGGAAATCGTGCCGTATAAGTTTCCTTCATTGGCAGCATAGTTTGCATCTGGTTGTCTACAGTAGAGTGCTGCTGAAGTACAGCACGGCCTATAACTAGCTACAGATAAGTTGCGACAGTCTGAAATTTTGCATATATATAACTGCAAGAGAGTGTATATTAGAAATATGCATATGCCGTATATGTTTCTATCATTGGCAACATAGTTTGCATCTGGTTGCCTGCAGTAGAGTGCTGCTGAAGTACAGCATGGTCTATAACTGATAATGTTGGTTTTTTTCCGGAAAAAAAGACTGCCGGAAAAAACCTTTTTTCCGGTTTTTTTCCGTTTTTTTCCATTTTTTTCCTTTTTTTCCGGTCACTCCAAAATTACACAATGTGCTAAAAGTTGCGTTATTTCATATTTTTGCATACACTGAAGCAGTTTTCACGATATTTGGTAGCCCCACAGGGTAATGCAATTACACAAGCGCTTAGAAAGGTTCCAGTATTGATTATAGGAATCAAATATTTTCAGCGGGTGACGCTGTAAAGCAAAGGACAGGTGACTTCTGTATACCTTGGCGGCTCTACTAGACCTAGTTTGTGGTTTTCGTAGGTAACGCGCTTCGTAAAGTAAACAATTTCAGATATTTTAACAGTTTTGGTTGAACACTCCATGGTTAGGTATGGAATTATTAACTCTACCTGAGTTACGCAATCATTTTCACGTTCCAAGGGAAAAATGTTAAATCCCAAAATTATCTCAAATTCCTGAATATCGTATTCTTACCTCATTAAACACTGTTTTTGATAGTTTCTTAATGTTCTAAGGTCACAAATTAACTTTCAGAACATGTACCGAATATTTTTCCATTTTTTTCCGATGCGTCGAAAAAAACCCAAATACAATTTCGTAAGATTTAACATACCCCCACCTACTATGACCCATGGAAAAGTTTGTAAATAGTGTAAAATTGCTGGAAAAGCTCATAAAAAATGATACTTCATTGTAAAAATCGTCAAAATAACGTTAGGAATATTTTTCCATTTTTTTCCACCCCATCGGAAAAAAATGGAAAAAAACGGAAAAAACCTTTTTTTTCAGTCCTTTTTTTCCGCGCCCATCCCTCAGTGGTCGTGCGGTTCCTACTTTTCCTACTTTTTTCCTACTTTTTCTCAGATTCCTACTTTTTTCCTACATTAGGGTAAAAATTCCTACTTTTTCCTGCTTTTTTCTTAAAAGTCAAACTTTATTGCGCAAATTTTACTTTTCTGCCCAACTTTTAAAAAATTCGCGCCTGCGGCGCGCATTGTTTGATTTTCTTTCTTGTATGGTCCCATTCACTGGAATGAACCATCCAGGAATATTCGAGATTTATATACATACTGTTGTGTTGTAACAGCCAGACCCAGAAATAGGGTGAAATGTTAGAAATCGTTAGTGAATGAAACTGATAGTATGTATAATTTTGTGTACTTATACCTGAAAATATGGCAGTATAAACTAAACGTTAAGAAAATTTTTGGAAAAGCAATGCACCTCTAAATAAATTCGGATCTTTGACGCATATATATTTATTGCATTTATGAAGAAAAGCTTGAAATATACCCGATTTTTTGGATAAAATTACTGTTTTTGCTTAAAAATATGTATATAGTATTTTAAAAAATTTCCTCAGTTCTTCAAAATGAAAAGAATTAAACATTCGAATACCGATTTTATTGCAAAAACAAAAAATTCCTTCAACTTCTGGAGGGCTTCGCCCAGTGAACAAATTTCACCGCAACCCCCGTCACCGAATTCTGGTTCCGTCAGTGCCCCAGCCCTAACTTTTGAGGTTTCGACCGATAGCTTGAAAATTTTCTATGGTGCTGGTGCTGGTGCATACTGGAACCTAATATATAAATTCAGAAATATATAATTTCAAGATATTAAAAAATTCTAAATTACGGATTCAGGATAAGGTAAAATTTTTCCTGTTCAAGAAAACCTGTTCCTGAAAACCGGCAAGTTTTCAGCAAAATCAGGGACAAAGTTTTTTATCCCCTTGGTTCCCCCTTTGAATTTATTAGGCTGCCTATTTTTGAAGGCCTGTAAAAAATTTTCCATAGCAGTTAGATAATAACTTTCAAAACTTTCTATGAGAACAACATGTGCTCTTTCCAAAAATGTCGGTCTCGCCTTCCTGCGACGTTTGGCAAGCTGCCAGCAGAATTTTTACAAAATGGGAAAAAAACCAAGGGGTGGGAAAAAACCAATTTTTGCTTTTGCTGCCAAACTCCCAAAAAATGGTTCTTAGTTGCTCAAAAGTCACCCACATAGCAAGTTTAATGCGTTCTTTCACGTGAACAGCTCAAAATTGCATTTGGACTTGGCAATTTTGTGCTAGCCGGTAAAAACCTCATTTCGGCGGATCGGCTGTTTGGCTCAGCTAAAGCGGCCAAAAAGTACTCTGGGACAAAGAAATACGCGAAAAAACACTGAAACAACGTTTATTTTAATTTATTTCATCGAATTTCGAAAGATTTACAAATTTTTGCATTTTAACATAGAAACTGGCAAATTTGATGAAACCTAGCCGGTTGATGCTGCAAATATTGATGTTTGATTTTCTCACTTATTATACGGAATATCGCAAAAATAAGTGCAGATATGAAGTCAGCGGCGCCGATTTAACCTGTTGCATGCATAAAATCGCCTATATGAGTTACCCTGACCGAATACTGGGGTTGGTTTTTTTCCCACCGGTTGGGTTTTTTCCCGCCATTGGTTTTTTTTACCCCGGCTAATTAACCGTTAATTACTAATTAACGACAGGACATAGAGAGGCGATTTATATACCAAAATGACAGTCTAGACAGGGCTTGATAAGAAAATAATTTATAGCCGGATTGCTCCACTGGGTATATAGTTCTGCAGAGTCCAAAAAGTGACTACCTTGGTTTTTTTCCCCGACCTCTATAGTATTATATTTGGTGAAACTGAAATTATTCTACACTTATTTGTCTGCATGAAAATTTTGGAACTTTGTTTCAACAAATTAGGACAGTTGCATTCTGTAGGGATTTAGGCAAAAATCATATACCTACTTTCCAGGCCCGCACCCAGGATTTTCAAAAGGGGGGGGGGGGGTCCAAGTAAAATGAAAGGGGTCGGGGGCGGAGCCCCCGAAGTTGAAAAATTTTTGCATTTTTGCCCAAAACAGTACATTGGACGTTAATTTCTTGCAAAAGTAAATTATCGCGCCGAAGACGCGAAAATGGTTTGAAAAAAGCTGTTTTTGCCATAAAATTAGCACAAATTTTTCATTTTGTCACCCCAAAAGGGGGGTCTAGACCCCTTGAACCCTCCCTGGGTGCGGCCTTGCTACTTTCATCGAAATAAAAAGTTAACAGCATTTTGTGATATATAACACGGAAAAATAAAAAGAATTTTGAAAGTGAAAATTAAAATGAACTCTAGAGCAAAATGTCAACAGGAACAGGGAAGATGACTTTAAATTTTAAAGTTTAAAATTTTTGAATTCAGTAGGCTCTAGTATGCACCAGCACCCATACAAAATTCTAAAGCTTTCCTTTCCAAATGCCATGTTTTCAGGTATTCATACACACAAAATTATGCTATATATATTTTTATTCATATAGGCGTGAAAACTATCGATTTCTAATATTTTAACCTATTTCTGACTTTTTGCATTGGCACTAACAAACAGCTAACTCATCGTTTTACGTTAAAAATCCTACTTTTTTCTAAAATCCTACTTTTTCCTACTTTTTCCTACTTTTTTTCGAAGGGTGTTCCTACTTTTATTCCTACTTTTTTGAAATTGGTGCGCACGAGGCCTGCATCCCTAATAACTGACGACTAAGAATAAGTACAGCAATTAAAACTGGGTACTCAACTTGCATCCATGGGTATTTGATGTTGGATTACTGTGGAAATAGAGAAAAAGGAAGAAATTGGAACTTTTCAAGCTTCTTTGTTCTGTATTTTCTGTTGACAATTAATGATTCGCGGAATTTTAGTTTCTTTTATGAAACTTTGACATTTTTACTTGAGGTTTACTGGGGACCTTAAAAATGAAATAGGACAAGAATAAAAATGCTCCGATGGAGCATGAAAAATGCAATATGGTTACATTAGGTTTTAAGCGGACATAGGACTAAGATTTAAAACGTTAATATGGGAGGGGCCTGGCAGTTTTTTCGGGTTTTGAAAGTGGGGGGAGTGGGGGGGCGAGCCAAAGCACTGTTTTTTGTGTTTTTTATTGTGGTTTCGCACAATTTTTTTAGAAAAACACAAAATTTTAAAAAACACACTAAAAAGCACACTCAAATTTTCACCTGAAGGAGCAAATTTTAACAGATTTTAAGCATAATTTTTAAGTTTTTCCAAAATGAAATGCAAATGACATGAGGACTAGGTTAAAAGCGCACTAATATGGACCAGCTTCGCTGAACTACCCATATTCGGGGTCACTCATGCTCCACTCCAAATATTACATATACGAGTACGTTCTACTTTGTAAGCTTTCCAGGCAAGCGCGAGGATTTTGAAATATTAAAGCTTATTCTAAATAAACAATGCAGTTCTGGTTACAAGGTGTTCAAGGTGTTTCTTGTGCACCGTCTGCCACAGGTGGACAAGGGGGGGGGGGAACGGGGGGGGGGGAAATTTCCCCCCCCTCTCTGAAATCGTCCACAAGGGGGTCGCAAAATTGCTCCCACAAGGGGTAAGAAAAATTGGCCACAAGGGGTAAGAAAATTGCCCAAAAAATAGGTTTTACGACTAAAATTTCCAAAAATTTTCCGGCTTCGCCGGAATTTTTCACTTAAAATCACTATTTTTTGCTAAAAAACGTCCGAAAATTGCGTTTTTGCTAAAAAATGGCTGTTTTTGTTAAAAAATGGCAAAAATCGCTTAAAAATCGCCTTCAAAAGTACCCCCTAAGAAAAATCGCTCTCACAAGGGGTACCCAAATTTGCTTCCACAAGGGTCAGTGAAATTTGGCCTCCCGTTCAGGTATGCCGTCTGCGCAGAATCTTGTATTAAGTCGATGCGAAAAGCAGCTGACACGTACGTGTATTATTATCATAGGGGTCGCGGTATCATAGGGGTCGCGGTAGCGACCCCTATAATATGAGTCAAAACGCCCCAATGACAGCCTTCAGAGGCGCTGCGCAGAGGCTGCGCAGATTCCTGCGCAGATCCTGCGCAAATTTTGTGCGCAAAAGAAAGTCCGTGTCGAGTTTAGTATAATTGGAAAATTTCATCCCCGTAGCACTTACCGTTAAAAAGTTACACCCGCCGGCAGTTATGCCGGCGATGTTTTTTTTTTTTTTCCGGTGTCTCCGTTTTACCCTCGTATGTCACCATTTTGTAGCCTCTTTCACAGAATGTAGCGAAGGGATGACACCTATTGTGGTATATCATCAATATATATAGGTTACTGACTTTCGATATATGTGGTCGCCTCCGCGCCACAGTGCGCCGCAGCGCCACAGTGGCGCCACAAAGTCGGCTCAGAACGTCGAAATGGCCAAAAGTATGCCTGGGATTAGCTTCTTTCCAGCTCTTTGTGCAAATACAAACCAGACAAGTTATATATGGTTGATAAGGACATATATCCGGATTATGACGTTTGAAGTCGGATTTTTGATATGTTGCGCCACAGCGCCACAGTGGCCCGCCAAAGTTGGTGAATGTTGGGTCCGACTTTGAACTTAGTTTTTTCGCTTATTTTTCAAGATAGACTTTTCAAATCGTGCATATAAAGGTTTTTGGGGACGGAGAATCCATTCCCGCCATCAGTTTTGCTGCCCGATTCACCCAATTTGCTGGGCTGGTTCCACTTGACCGTCTCAGGGGTCAGGTCGGTAACCACTTCCGGGAGGTACATAGTAGGCTTTACTTGGCCTCTCAAAACTTTGTCTATAGGGGTTTTCTGGTGCGCCCAGCTCATTCCCGGTCTCCGTTTTGCCGTCCAACCCACCCATCTTGCTGGGCTGGTTCCAAATTGCCGTCTGGAGGGTCCGGTCAGTACCGACTTCCAGGAATACCATGTAGGACTGTACTTAGCCTCTCAAAACTTTGTCTATAGGGGTTTTCTGGTGCGCCCAGCTCATTCCTGGCATCTCTTTTGCCGTCGGACCCACCCATCTTGCTGTGCTGGTTCCACTTTGCCATCTGGAGGGTCATGTAGGTGGGAGGTCATGTGGTCAAAAATGAAAATTTTCAAAAGTGGTCAAATTTGGTATCAAATGAAAGCGCTAAGCGAGCTGAGCAACTTTTGTCATAGAACTGCATGCTCAAAGTGGCTGTAGAGTGCTGTGGTGGGGTGGGGTGTGGACTTAGGCGATTTTGGGTCAAAAATAAAATTTTTCAAAAGTGGTCAAATTTGGTACCAAATGAAAGCACTAAGCGAGCTGAGCAACTTTTGTCATAGAACTGCATGCTCAAAGTGGCTGTAGAGAGCTGTGGTGGGGTGGGGTGGGGACTTAGGCGATTTTGGGTCGAAAATGAAAATTTTCAAAAGTGGTCAAATTTGGTATCAAGTGAAAGCGCTAAGCGAGCTGAGCAACTTTTGTCATAGAACTGCATGCTCAAAGTGGCTGTAGAGTGCTGTGGTGGGGTGGGGTGGGGACTTATATAGGCGATTTTGGGTCGAAAATGAAAATTTTCAAAAGTGGTCAAATTTGGTACCAAATGAAAGGCCTAAGCGAGCTGAGCAACTTTTGTCATAGAACTGCATGCTCAAAGTGGCTGTAGAGTGCTGTGGTGGGGTGGGGTGGGGACTTAGGCGACTTTGGGTCGAAAATGAAAATTTTCAAAAGTGGTCAAATTTGGTATCAAATGAAAGCGCTAAGCGAGCTGAGCAACTTTTGTCATAGAACTGCATGCTCAAATTGGCTGTAGAGTGCTGTGGTGGGGTGGGTTGTGCTATTTAATGCATACGTATATAATGCTTAATGATTCTTTAACGCTTTTATGTCAACGACATGTAAAAAGTGGATAAACAAGAAATAAAAATGCTCCTAAAGAGCAAAGAAAGGAATATGAGTCAACATGGAACATGTAAAATGCTAAATATTGTCGGTTGTAAATTAAGAATAAGACAAGCATGTAAAATGCTAATATGAGTCTGGTGAGGTTGGAAAGTGCAGAAGACAAGTTTGTACACGCACCAATATGAGTGCATGCCAAATAGACTCATATTGGCATGCCTTCAAGAAACAATAATGCATGCATCCATTGCGGAATTCTAACGGATATATTTCTACGCAGGAGTTAAGACGAATAAGTAGCGTTATTGACGTCACATGGATATCCCAACCATGGTCAACATTGTCAACTTTTCTCCTTAGGAAACTGTTAAACCGCTGTTAGTCAACAATGCGCCGACGGACGGATATACGTATATAACATTTTTAATAAGCGTTTGCATAACTCATGTATTCAGAGATTTACAGTTAAATCTGATAACTTTCGTGACAATATACGTATATACGTGCGTAACCTGTGGAGCATCCTGTCATCCACCCTAAAACTACCCTGTCTCGTCTTGCTGACATTAAGTGAGTGATATATAACCGAAATTCGCAACCACTTGCCATCAGAATACTAATAATGCCAATATGAGTCTATTTGGCATGCACTCATATTGGTGCGTGTACAAACTTGTCTTCTGCACTTTCCAACCTCACCAGACTCATATTAGCATTTTACATGCTTGTCTTATTCTTAATTTACAACCGACAATATTTAGCATTTTACATGTTCCATGTTGACTCATATTCCTTTCTTTGCTCTTTAGGAGCATTTTTATTTCTTGTATATATATATATATATATCATTCCTAAATTTTTACCATACAATGTCCAAGGGGTAACGGTAGGTCAGTTATCACGGAAACCCCCCCTCCCCACATGTCAATAAGTTATAATTCCCCCACTATAACCATCTACCTTCCATCATAAACTTTCACCATCAATATATATTTTCCCAATATTATCCCCCCCCCCCCCTCCCCCCCCCCAACCTTTCCCCTCTTCCTTCGCATTTTAACTCGGCTACCACTGAAAGGTGTCTATAGAAATACAACACCCTAAATTCAACAGTGAAAATTTATATTGTTTTACTCCTTAGTCTTAGCTACATCTATATATATATATATATAGATTTATACATATATATACCTCGGTCGCGGCAGCGACCCCTATAATATGTGTGAAGAGTGGCTGGAGACAGTGTAAAATAAGCTGCGCAAAATCCTGCGCAGATCCTGCGCAAATTTCATGCGCAAATTGTAGAGCACATCGAGTTTAGTATGTCTGTGAAGTTTCAGCCCCGTATCACTTACCGTTAAAAAGTTGCGCCCCGGACCGGTTATGGCGGCGATGTTTTTTTTTCGGTTTCTCCTATTTGATGGTTGTATTGTACATAATGTTCGCCGCTTTCACGTGATCTGCAGCGGTGGGCCAACCTAAAGGGCTATGGGGTCTAGTAGTACCCTCTAAAGAATTTAAGAATCACAACTTTTTTTGCGCCGCAGCTGCGCCACAGCGCCGCAGTGGCGCCGCAAAGTCGGCTCATAGCGAAAAGTGACCATTTTTTTTGGTCGTCGCTCAGGTCGAACGTTACGAGCTGGAGCTGATTTCTTTTTATATTCAGAATTATATATTGAACTAACTAACGGTCCAGGTTGCGTTTCTCTATCACTTCCCTAGCGACCACAGTGGCCCGTCAAAGATGGCGAAAATTCGAAAAATGAAAAATCGATATTTCTCGCTATCTATTTAACTTTGAACGCTCAAATCTTTTCCATGCTAATGGTTTTCTGGCACGCAGGAGAATCGATTCCCGCAGTCAGTTTTACCGTCAGACCCACCCATCTTGCTGGGCTGGTTCCACTTTGCCGTCGGGAGGGTCAAGTCGGAAACCGCTTTCTGGAGGTCCATAGTGGGCTTTGCCTGGCCTCTCGAGACTTTGTCTATAGGGGTTTTCTGGTGCGCCCAGCTCTGCCTCGGTGTCCTTTTTGCCATAGGACCCATCCATCTTGCTGTG
>JASAND010019977.1:0-14835 GCA_030248195.1 Trissonchulus latispiculum | reverse complement strand
GTACTTCGTTCAGTTACGTATTGCTTAGGTTGTAGGGAGGTTGTAAATTAAGGAAAACAAGTTGCAACCGCTTAACATATGAGCCTGTGCTACAACGAGGCTCATATTGGCGTCACAGTGCATTCCACATTAAAGCTTCATTAAAGAACCTCGGCTTTATCCTCATTACGGAAAAAATGAATAGACGTTGTGGCCCAGAAGAAATGGACTGAAGTGAACTACGACTGCTCAAGCTGAACTGTACATGCAACCTGATGTTTCCTGAAATACTATGGCACACCTAATATTTCGCGATACGCTGTGCTACACGGTACACCTAATGCATTCTCGAAACACTCACATTATACACAGGCAGAATGCGTTCCTACTTGGCTCTGAGTCAGAGCGCCTCATGGCGTACCGTATTGAGCATATGCACACACACACACTATAATGATGATCAACAAGCTATGTGAAGGATAATTTGTAATGAAAAGCTTTATACAGTATGGATTTATACAAAAGTAAAATATATTTCTGCAAATTATTCGTATTATGACATACGCCAATATGAGCCTCGTTGTAGGACAGGCTCATATGTTAAGCGGTTGCAACTTGTTTTCCTTAATTTACAACCTCCCTACGGAACTCATATGTATTTTACAAGCTAGTTTCTGATTATGTACAACCTGCCTACGAAGACTCATATGTATTTTACATGCGACGAAGGAGCACTTTTTGTTCTTGTTCATTTATACGGAAAATTTATATTTCAAGAATAATCTTAGGACTCTGACCTTCTATTCCTCCCTGCTTGAACCAATAGCTTTAGCCTCATGTCCTTAGATCTCTTTTCGTTGCTTAACCCGACCAAATGATAATAATTTACGCACATATGTATTCCTAGCTAGGCTAACAGAGTACGTATTGCAAACAACTGTATTCAATGAGTATATACGTATAGCAGGCTTAACAAAAAATCAAAATTCGGTTTTTTGGCTGGAACTTTCGCAAAACTAAACCAAATTGGTTACTTTGAGGACCCATGGATAGGTCTTGGGCTAAGCTTTAAAACTACCCCGGTTTCGTTGCTCTACGACCTACCAGTAAGTAGCAGGAGACGAAAATGTGTGATTTTTTTGTTAAAGGTTTAACAAAAAAAATCACCCGTTAACAAAAAAATCAGTGGCGGATCGGATCCCAGAGAGCAGCTAGCAACTTTTTCTCATCAGTTTTGGATAGAGCGCACTAAATAACGTATTTAGAACCGCAAACCGCTAACCTACATAGTGCTCCAACTAAGGCAACTCACCCCACTGCATACCCCTCCGATCTGTGCCCAGACTGCTCCCAGGAGACCGAAACCTTAGACCACCTTATCCTCTCCTGCCCAGCTAAGGAGGCTGCGCGGAGGAGACATTTTGACTGTTCCCTTGGCTTGGCTGTCCTTTGGGAGGCCCCTTCGGGTGTTATGGGTTTCCTGAAGGGTACTGGGCGGTTAGACTAACTGCTCAGCTGTGTGGATCCGCTCCGCCTGGCCCTAATGATGATGATGATGATGAGGCAACTGACCCCGCCAAAGTCTTAGTGGTCACTGATGGCCGCCGACAGCGTCCAGTATGAAATCTGGTGGCTCTAAAGTGCCGTTTTAAAGGCTAAAACGTTGTTTTTTCGTGTTTGTGAGTGATTATAACCTATTTCCAGGCATTTTGGCAGAGAAACTCAGAACTTCGTATGTTGCTGGGGTATGACCCACGGTCACGTGACCCCTGCCGGACCCGTCCGGACCCTCCAGATACCAACTGGACAGTCCGAAGTGGCTATAAACATGTCCTAGGGGGTTTTCGAGGGCGCTGAATTCAAATCTGGCATTAGTTTTTAGGTAACTGGCCTAATACTGACTTCTGGGATCATACATGGGCAAGGTCCTTCTCCACAGGGTGTACCAGAAATTATTTTGCGCGGTCCCCTTCGCACAGTTGGGGGGGGGGGGGCGGAGGCAAGGAAAGCCATGGGTGGCAACGTATATAATATTTTCAAAATAATGGCAGGAATGCAGACCCGCCTTGAATTTGCCACTTCTCTTTACTCATGCCGCATCCTAAAATGTGCTTTCGAAGGTCTCTGAAGCTTCCGCGCTATTGTTGGGCAATAAATAGGAAAGCAAATTCTTTAATTAAAACTAGTTTCTCTGAACTATTTCAGCATTATGAGAAGCGCTCGCTTCGCTCTTGCTGCACGGTCCCCCTGATTTTGGTTGCGCAGTGCGCGGTCCCCCCAGAAATTAGGGTGTACCTGGTACACCCTCAGTACACCCCTTGCGCATGTATGTCTGGGATCACGTTTACCGTCGGACGGTCCAGGCCCGGCTAGTTACCAGGTTGGGCTCCCAGAAGTGTCAGGCAACCTCAAAAACAACGTATATAAGGGTTTTCGAGGTCGCTGAGCTCGATTTTGACGTTAGTTTTGCTCTAGCTGCTGTTCTGACATCAGTAACGAAACATAAAAATGATTTTTTATTTGTTAAAATTTTAACAAAAAATCACCCACCCCAGGACGGCTCAAAGGTCCAACTAGGAACTTCTATAGATGTATCAATAGCCCACAGTCAGGACATGTCACATGTACAATATGGGTTGCCTAGGGTTTTCCCTTAGTAAATAGCAGCCGAAATTCGAACTTCGGTCATGGTCAAAGTTTTTGAGGTCAGTTTTGGGTACCCTCACTTAAAGGTCTGCCCTGAACGCATGGAGAGGGCCTAGGGGCTCAAACTCACAGGCTGTAATGTCGAGATGTTTGGCTATCACCATGCAAAAAATAGGGTCTCTGCGACTTTCCTGTGAGTCAGGGTGTGGGTGATTTTTTTGTTAAAATTTCGGGTGATTTTTTTGTTAAGCTTGCTATGTTCAACTTCTTAAATTTCTTATTACTGACTGAAATTGATACCTCTGTATGCGACAAAAGCTAAGACGAAGCGTGAAATCCCGCGAATATGGGTTCGGCGAAGCTGTGACCATATTGATTCGCTCACAACCTAGTCCTCTCTTGATTTTGCAACCTCACCATCACCCATATTACTTTTTTCATGCTCCAGAGGAGCATTTTTGTTTCTTGTCCTTCTGTCCTTTTAAAGATTCTCCTCCAAGCGTCTAATGCATCATGGCATTACGCCATTTGTGTAAGCATATAAACCTGCAAATCAGGCTCAGTAAGCCATGACAGCAGTGATCCAGTTAACAATAATTCAGCCATTTTAAATATAAGCGCTGACTAAAGACATATTTTTTGAGTGCCATTCGAAGAGAACGAACGGTAACTCTAAATCCGCTTCATCCCAAAACGCTGTTTTAGGCCGTTTGACCAGTGGTCAATAGGCCCCGTAGGCTGTAGTGACCAGAGGTCACTTCCGTCGGTTTCGGCGATATGCCCATTGAAACGAGCGTAGTCGATTTACTATATATGCCCCCGCTCAAAGTGCCGAAAAACGCAGTTTTAGGCCGTTTGACCAGTGGTCAATAGGCCCCGTAGGCTGTAGTGACCAGAGGTCACTTCCGTCGGTTTCGGCGATATGCCCATTGAAACGAGCGTAGTCGATTTACTATATATATATGCCCCCGCCCAAAGTGCCGAAAAACGCAGTTTTAGGCCGTTTGACCAGTGGTCAATAGGCCCCGTAGGCTGTAGTGACCGGAGGTCACTTCCGTCGGTTTCGGCGATATGCCCACTGAAACGAGCGTAGTCGATTTACTATCTATGCCCCCGACCAAGACGCCGAAAAACGCTGTTTAGAGTGAGTTTTCCTAACTTTGACCCTGGGCGAGGAACCGCGGGAGCCATGCTGACCAGTGGTCACCTCGGGCGGTATCGGCAGTATGCTCATCGTTTTCAGCGACCCCGATTTACTATATATGGGGACCACCCCGAGGCCGAAAAACGCCATATTTAGTGACTTTTAGGCCATTTCTTGTAAAAGTGGGACTTAGAAACTTTTCGCCCAAACAGGTCAAAAAAATGCAAAGTTTGGGCCCATCTCCTGAAAGCTAGGGAGCAAAATTAAAAAATCCACCTCGTTACTTTATGCACCCCTACTGGTCAGGGGCGCACATAAGGGGGGGGGCGGGGGGGCGGCCGCCCCCCCGAAACCAGATGTAAAGGGAAATTTTTATTGTCCGCGCGTCGCGCGGACGTGAAATTTCAAAAATTTTCGCGCCTTCGGCGCGAAATTCACTTCAATTTTACTTAATTTACCCTTATTTCAGCGTTTTAAACCTTTCAATAGCAACTTTTTTACTTTTTCAAAAATTTTCGCGCCTGCTGCGCGAAATTTTTTTCTATTTTTGCTGAATTTACGCTTATTTTGGCGTTTTGGACGTTGTTGTCCAGAATTTTTCAATTCTGGGGGCGATGCCCCCAGACCCCCCCAAATTTTTCTGAGGTCCGCCCCCCCTGAAAAAAGTTCCTATGTGCGCCACTGCTACTGGTAGTTTTCATCAAAAGATACTAGACCTCTCCAGCTTCTACCCAGTTCTAGAAAAGTGTGACCAAAATTTGCGAAAATAGCGAAAGTCCGACTTTAGGACCTTGGCACAGAGCCAAAATTGGCCAGGTGCCAAAATGACCAAAAAAGGTAGCATGGGGGGATCCTGTCTACCAACATATGATAGTAGTATGGTGCCAAAATGCCCACATCGTTCCAACACCGTAAAATGCATTTCCAATAAGCGTTATTCACCGAGAAAAAACAAACGCACGGTAACTATCGCCTAGTGCAAAAATTCAAAGTTTCGAATTCGAACCAAAAGTGTGGAGGTACTTGTAGTACTACTCCAGTTGTTTGCGATGGTAACCTTTTTACCCCTCTCGGACCTCTAATTTAGCTGGCACCAGGCCAACACGGTCTCCAGGGGGCCGCGCAGACGCCTTTATACCCATATTATGTAGGGGCGTTGCTTTCATTGGTGCATCATGGTAAAGTAGAGTAGAATTTTTTGCTTAACCATACGTAGTTGTGTAGGATATTTTTTGTTGGGGAAGAGGCGTGGGAAATCCCGGACTAACAATATGCGTTTCGTAATGTTATGTTGTCTTTCTTGATTTATCTTGTAGGCTTCAAGAATTGCAAAGAAGTTGGTGCCCATGTTTGATCGGGTCCTTGTTCAAAAGTTCGCCCCCGAAACTAAGACAAAGGGTGGCATAATGATCCCGGAGAAGGCTGCAGGGAAAGTTTTGGAGGCGACTGTGATCGCAACTGGTCCTGGTGCCAGAACTGAGGTATATACGTACGTATTATATATACATACTACAGCTGTGGTGTCCATGTAGTCCGTATCTCTGTTGAAACGGCAGCATTTTGTGGTTGTCAGTTGTTTGGCATGTATATATTACGTACATCAGGCAGGGGATGTGAGAAGGCAGGGCAGTCAGATATTGCTTTTCTTGAAATTCGAAATGGACTGGCCTCTGTTCCCTGCAAAAATTAATTGCGTAATAGGATGAACAGTTTGTATTTTCAAAATTGTGCAATTTTGATCAGAAGTGTCCAGGCTGCATCCTTACGCAAACCGTCAGGAGGCATTAAAAGAGAGGAAGCGCAACAACAACTGGCTTACTTCTAGGCCAAAATTGAAATTGAAAATTTTGGCTAAAAATGGTAAAAAATGGCAATTTTTGGGGTTATGGGGGGCCGGGGGTGGAGGTAGGACTATATGGGGGGGCTCCTCGAATGGGGGGGGAGGGTCCCCCACCCCCCCACCCCAGGAGCAGTAAGCCAGAACAAGTAACCAGCGCCTGAAGGCAGGTAAGGATACTTGGTGAGAGTGGTACACAGGGCAACACGTCAATCCTATTGTGCGCCTCCTTTGATGGCTAGGCCGGCCTAGGTTTACTTTAAGGGGGGGGGGGGGGGCACCCCCCTCTCGGCCTCCCCCCCCCCCACTCGTCCCCAACACCACGTTTTTGGGCTTCCCCCCACTCACTATAAAATGCCAGATTTGAAGAATTTTTGGTTAAAATTCACAAATTTTCCTGCTTTGCTGGAATTTTTTGCTCAAAAACTCTACTTCTACTTACTACCTCTACCTCTACTTTTGTTCAAAAACGTCTACTTTTCATGTATTTTTCAATCGGCTCCGACTTCAAAGCAATCCTGAAGAGTTTCCCCTGTCACCTGCTGTGTTTTCTGTGGGCGAAAAAAGTGGGGGAGCCCCCCCCCCACTTGGCGGGGAGATCACAAGTGGGGAGGAAATAAAATGGGCTAGAAATGCTACGCTAAAAAATGCGGTACAAAATTGCTTACATTATTCTACTAGGGGTGGGCATACGCTCCTTTCTCCCAGAATCGTCCCCCAAAAAGTCAAAAATGACTGTGTATGAAGAGTAGAATATTTATCTTTGGAATACTAGATTTTTTCCTGTTTAAGGTCGTGCTCCCCTTATGTGCATATGTCGTTAAAAAGAAAAAAGGTAAAGGTTTCCCCTGGAGAAGTCTCCCACCCTTGAAGGGAATAGGGTGCCGGTGCTCATCCCCGATTTCATTGCCCTTGAGCCAGGAGTGTCACCTCGGATGATGACTGCAACCGTGGAGGAGGGGCCAGCTCCTCAAGGTAGATGCCCTACACAGTCTCCTGTTACCTTCCCACATTTGTTGTTCCCATTTACCGACCAATTAAGGATGGATAGCTGGGTTGGTTAGAGCCCACGGCGAACCGATATGTGCTTAGTTCCTTGCTCAAGGGGATTTGTGAAAGGCTGCGGGGATTCGAACCTCGGACTATCGGAATCTAAAGTCGAACGCCCTCACCACTCGGCCGTTACGGCACGGCATATGTCGTTGCAGAGAGTGTAATTATTTGCACAGTTTTATTTAAAATTTCAGAAAATACATTGGGTGTGATAAACTTCTTGTAAAAACTCCATTTTCATAACTTATACATGTACTGTGAGAAACAAAAATTCTATAACTTACGTAGAAAACTATGCATAGTGACTGATCATTTTAAATCTTATTAAGTGCTCTACAACTTTGCTTTTAGACATAAGTCTCTAGCTGTTGCCGTTTTTGAGCAGTAAATTTTTGAAGAATTTTCGTTCGAAAATTGGCTAGTTTTGACGCGATCTTGCTGAAAATATGTTTTGTCGAATTGGCACCAATTTAGAGCACAACATAGGTTAGATCTAACTCAAATTAAAGAACTTCAAAAGCTGCATAGATTGAATTATAGGGGGGGCGCGATAGCGCTCCCCCTATAATATGGGTGTAAAAGGCTCAGCGCGGCCCATAGAGACCCGTTCGAGCACCGTGCCAGCTAAATACTCAAAGAAACTAGACAAATTTGGTATCGTTGGAATCAGCACGACGAGTACTACAAGTCGCAAAAAGTTTTGGTCAAAATTACCAACTTTGGAAATTCTCGCTTCCGGACAAGTTAGGTCCGTTTGTTTTTTCCGTGTAAAGTCACGCTTGGAGAAGCACTTTTCTCTTCGAACTCAAAACCTGAACGATCTGGGCACTTTCAGCCGGTGAAGTTTGGTTTTTCTTGGAGTAGTATTTGTGTTAATGTACCTTTTGGACAATTTTCCGCTGCCCGGCCCGGCCGGCCACCTGTGCGGCCGGCCAATTGTGGCCTGACCGCTAAGACCGCCAAAAAAGGCCAATTTTGTGTCACGGCTACAGGGCTCAGGAAACAAGCGAGAGAGACGCGGCTTGTTGCATAAGAAACTTTGGGATAGGTAGCGTGCTATAACCGAGGCGATTTTCGATATCTGTCCGGGATCGTTCAGGCGGACGGCCCCAAGGTGGTCAGGCCAAATAGCTATTTTGGAAAAATTCCCAAAGTCCCAACTCTACATGAAATAGTCAAAAATAGGCCTTAGTAAATAGGCCTCAAAAATAGTTTTGGGCCATTTAGTGGACGCATGTAAGGGTTGTCGGGGTCGCTGAACACGATGAGCATAGTCGCAGCGCTGTCCGGTGCTGCCATCGTGCTGTACTGTAATGCAGCAACCATAGAACGTTGGCTCTAGACTTACTGTAAACGGTTAAACATTAAATTGAGTGTACAGGTAGCTTAGGGCATGGCAAATTAACATAGATACGGTACGTATACCTATTACGATGCCGCTGCGTGGTTGTGCGGCAGTAGAGTGCTGCTGAAGTACAGCACGGCCTATAACTAGATACAGATGAGTTGCCATATTCTGAAATTTTGCATATAACCGCGGAAGAGCATTAGAAATCGTGCCGTATAAATTTCCTTCATTGGCAGTTTAATTTGCACCTGGTTGCGCTGCAGTAGAGTGCTGCTGAAGTACAGCACAGCCTATAACTAGATATAGATATGTTGGAATCGTCCGAAATTTTGCATACAAGTGCGGCAGAGCATTGCAAATCGTGCAGTATGAGTTTCCTTCACCGACAGTAAAGTTTGCATCTGGTTGCGCAGCGTAGAGTGCTGCAGAAGTGCAGAATGGCCTATAACTAGCTACAGATAGGTTGCAACTGTCTGAAATTTTGCATGTAATTGTAGAAGAGCGTTAGAAATCGTGTCCTCTATGTTTCCTTCATTGGCAGTTTAATTTGCATCTGATTGCGCTGCAGTAGAGTGCTGCTCAAATACAGCATGGGCTATAACTAGCTACAGATAGGTTGCAACCGTCTGAAATTTTGCATGTAACTGTAGAAGAGCATTGGAAATCATGCCGTATAAGTTTCCTTCATTGGCAGTATAATTTGCATCTGGTTGCGCATCGTAGAGTACTGCTGAAGTACAGAACGGCCTATATAGAACAAGCTACAGATAACTTTATGCGACTTTCTAAGATATTCTTGCCATCGGTAGTGGATGAGGGTTTTCTGCCAAAATAGAGGAAAAGGGAGAAAATGGTACTTTTGAAGCTTCTTTGTTCTGTGGGTTCGGCTGATTACTGAGGGAATTTTTAAAGTTTCTTTCACACAGCTTTAACATTTTTGCTTAAAGTTTACTGAGAACCTTACAAATGAAATAGGATAAGACTAAAAATGCTCCGATGGAGCATGAAAAATGCAATATGGGTGACATTGGGTTTTAAGCGGACATAGGACTAGGTTTTAAAACGTTATATAATATGGGAGGGGCAGGTTGTAAATGACAAGAGGACTAGGCTTAAAGCGCACTAATATGAACCAGCTTCGCTGAACATCCCATATTCAAAACCATCCATACTAAACGACGCAGAAGATGTAGACAGCTTCAAATTGATGTGGTTTTTATTCATAACTCAATATTTAGCAAGAAATACTATTCAAAGTGAACTGAATGTAAGTGAAGCGCGACCTTAACAAACTAATACTTATTTGCGATAAAGACTAAGTTTTTCAGCAGATATCAAAAAATAGCCATTTTTGCAATAAAAATTAAAAACCCCCCTCCCCCCCAAACGCCCTCCTATAGGAGTTACCAAGAATAAGCCCTGATCACAATGGAAATTAGATGATTGATTGTTTATACATGACATATTAAAACATAGCATTCGAACAAGTTTGCAGGGCTTGCTTATTATTTTTCTAGGACGGGAAGACTCTACCAATTTCAGTGAAAGAAGGCGACAGAGTTCTTTTACCAGAGTATGGTGGCACCAAAGTGGTTATTGAGGAGCAGGTACGTGTGTGTATTATATATTACTTATAGCATGGCACTTATTATGCATGCACGTACGTATATATATATACGAAGCATTTACTTACATATGCGTGTACAGCATTATTTGCCTAATTATACGGGTTGAACTTGTTTTTGGCTCGCTATGTAGTCAGGGGACGGGGGGAACAACGATTTTCGAAATGAGGTAATTACTCGCCCATCCATACAGTTTATATACCAGCATGTAGCGCTTGACCTGTACTTTGTATACACTAATAAAATCAGCTTTCAGTTGTATTTCAAGTGGGCTAGCTTCAATACAGACCATCTTTTTCCGCCACATGTGGGGGAAAGATGGGGGTGGTGAAAATGACGGTATATACCAAATTTCGTTCTTTTATCACCATGACTGCACATGAATTGCATTTAAAAGCATAAAACGTAATATCTACGTCCAAAAACTCGTTGCCAGCAGCCAGGCTTACTATTACCCATCAGGCAAGACAAACTTAATAATGGGCCAACTTTGCTAGGAAATTAATATTTTGTTGTATACAAAATCGTATTTTCTCCTGTAATTTATAATTTGATTGTTTTCTGTGTTAACTTGCAATGATAAAATACACCTTTTGCAATAGTAACCTTCACGAAATTGAGTGTTTTACTTATGATGGGTGGCAAAATCGTACAAAACTGTACAGGGGTCATCCATTTCAGGTGTAGTCTTTTGCAGATCCACTCTTATGAAACTGTCTGGAAAGCTCACATTGCATAATAACACACAAATGTTGTTTATGGGCCCTAATTTTCTTGTTATCCCCATGATTTCCCCCCCCTGGGAATATTTGCCATCATTCCTCCACAGGTGCAGGTCATATGGCATTTTTGGGCAGCGGAAGGTCTATTGAGGGGTATAACAGTTCAAATGAGTCAACAATTCGTTGTTATTTTTGCTTAAATCAAAAAATCAAAACTTCGGGGGAAAAAGCACACCGTTGCTTTTTCCCCCTCTAGTGGAAAAAGTGTGGGGGGAAAAGATGGGGGTGGTGAAAATGACGGTATATACCAAATTTCGTTCTTTTATCACCATGACTGCACATGAATTGCATTTAAAAGCATAAAACGTAATATCTACGTCCAAAAACTCGTTGCCAGCAGCCAGGCTTACTATTACCCATCAGGCAAGACAAACTTAATAATGGGCCAACTTTGCTAGGAAATTAATATTTTGTTGTATACAAAATCGTATTTTCTCCTGTAATTTATAATTTGATTGTTTTCTGTGTTAACTTGCAATGATAAAATACACCTTTTGCAATATTACCCTGCCTGAAATCGAGTATTTTACTTATGATGGCGGTGGCAAAATCGCACAAAAGTGTTCAGGGATCATCCATTTCAGGTGTATTCTTTTGCATACTTATTAAACTGTCTGGAATGCCACATTTCAGAATATCACAAAATGTTGTTTATAGACCGTAGTGGTCTTGTTATCTTGTTAATATTATTCCCCCCCCCCAGGAATATTTTCCAGCATTCCTCCACCCACAGGGACAGGTCATATGGCTGTTTAGGCCGCGGAAAGTCTATTGATGAGTACAACACTTCAAATGAGCAAACAATTAGTTGTTATTTTTGCTTAAAAAATCGAAACTGAAATAAACAGCTTTGTTCCCTCCCCCTCTGGTGGAAAAGTGTCGGGGAAAGGATGGTCACTATTTCTCAACCGTGTGACCTAGCGAAAATCCGACTAGCCCATAGAGCACGTTCACAAACGCCTTGCATGCACAAAAGAACTCCTGTAACTATTACTAGTAAGTTGGCATAATCTTGGAAAATTTGAAAAATCCTTAGGTTTTTGGGTAATTTTCGGGTGTCAACTTCGGACCCATGCCACACGAACGCTCAATCGACAGGAATGGTTAATTGTATTATGATCTTAAAGTACAAGACTCGAACTTTCATTTGCACTAGATTTTGTATCTCTACCATGTGCCAATCGAGCAGGGTGAGCCATTGTTTTTACCCCACTATGCCGGTGATGTTCCCCCTTTCCCGACTAATATTGTACAAGTACATACATACCTATATGCTAGCTTGTCCTCGTGTAGTGAGAAAAGGGTCAGGAGAACCTGACAAATTAGGTGGATGCCAGACTGTTGCGCGAGTGTTTGAGCGCAGTCGTCCAGGGTTCCCATAAGCTGATGCGTGCATTTCTAATTCTTGTGACTTTCCCGTGATTTTCTCTGATGTGTCTCTGACAATCAAATTTGTCTGGAGTACGATTTTTTCTGTTTGTGATTATTTCTGTGATTTTATATTTTAGGAGTACCATATATTTCGTGAGGGCGACATAATGGGAAAGTTTACTGACTGAAATCCCTTCTGAATTGGATGGTGCTGAATTTGGAAGTGGCTGTTTGATTCAAACTTTCTGATTGATTTGTGTCATCAGTCATTAACCATAGGACATTTTGTTTTTTCAATTTGTTATTTTATAATTGTTTTTTTCTAATTGTGTGCGTTTGATTACCCTGAAGTTCGACTATTGTTATGTTGTTAGTCTGTACGTTATGTACGTAATTGTTCTGAAATGGATCTTTATGTTCTGGTACTTAAAGTTTAGTAATCGCTAGTTGTTTTTGTACGCTATTGGCATTGTAATCTGATTGCAGTCTACTATGTCTTACGCCGTTGATGTTTTCGTTAAAACTCTCTTTTATCATCATTATGCTAAAACTAAAAGCTGTAATCAAATTTGAGTTTACTAAATAATCTAGTTGTGTCTGAGTGCGTGTTGGTGTTTGGGGACTGGCTTTTTGTTGAACTCGTTACATCAATGTTAAAGTTTACACTGTTACTGTATGCGCTGATTGTTCGTTAATGGATACTTTGTTAGGTTGTTTTCTAGTCTAATAAATTGAAAATTGCGCACCATTTATTGACTGTGTTTGACTGTTTTAGGGTTTTACAGATAATTGCTAGATTTGGCATTGAATTCACAGAAGTTATAGGTCACAGTTAAACTTTTAAAACCAAAATCTAAATATCTGGCGGATTAGATCTTAAATAAAACCTAATTTTTATCTTGCAGCTACTAGAACAGTACTCAGCGATACCCAGTTACAACAAAGCTTTGCAGAGTAACTCTTATTTGACCAATCAAAGGTAGGTAGGGATATTAATCAATTTGCACCCAATTTAAAGATCTGTAGCCTGAGAATGGTAAATTGATGCGGCAAGATTTGTTTGATTTGTAGAATATTGAAGGCTGTTTACGGAACTCCTGGTGTTTGAGACTGCCCCTGTGTGTGATGACTGCTTTTAGATTTTAATGCAACTTTCCATAAAAGGAAATCTGCGTAAAGTATCCACATGGAAACTTGTCTGATAGAATTACTCCCTATATGTTTTCCCATGACAATAGACAAGTTGAGAGTAACCACGACCGTTCAAAATGGGGAGTCTAAATTCAGACGTCCAGATGGTTCTGACCGCATTACAGTTCTTTTGCGTTCAGACCCCTTAGTCAGTGATGGAATCGGGTTACTTAGGCGTGACCCGTTGACCCGGTTGAGTCCTGACCCGATGACCCGGTTTTCCAAAAAAATTCAAAAATCTTCAAAAAATTTTTGATTTTTCCTAGGAAGGCAAAATTTTTGGCTTCCATGTTCCATCACCACCCCAAGAAGAATAAGACAACATATTTGCTCTAGGTTTTTGAAAAGTAATAAGACAGTAGCATATTCTGAATTATGGAGAAATGAGTTGGCAAAACCAATAACTTATCAGTCTGCGAAATTTTGGGAAATCAATCCATGCATTGGTAAAAAGTACTTTCCAAAAACACGGAGTACTTTTAAACATTGGTTTTAAAAATCTTGTATATATTGTGTAAATTGTTCACTTATCTTCAACATTTGCCGTGGTTGCAAAAATAACCTGTTAACCATTGTAGTACTAAATAGATTTATGCAATAATCATGAAACTGATAAAACTAAACAATCTACCAAAGGCAGACAGATTTAAATAACCTCAAGCTGCGAAAATGTAAGAAAAAGGCAAATTAATATTGCACATCGAACAAAAGCTTAAGCTTAAAAATTTGTGGTAAATTTAGGAAACCAGGTCGGAGCTCTTGACCCGGTGACCCGGTCCGAAAAGTGACCCGAACTGACCCGGTGACTCGGTTTCATCTCTGTCCTTAGTTATCCCGAACTCCATAGATTCCTAAAATATCCATGGCCGCCCTTTGTTACCTTTGTCTTACCTTCTAAAATTCTCCCAAAACGAAAGCGAGATATTTTTAAAACTGGATTCCTGTTGACATCTCACATTAACGGCTTAGTGCTTAGTAAAGGTGAAGGCTGAGCATAGGATCAGATCAGTCCTGTTTTGTTCGGTCACTCAGGACCAGAGATGGAACCGGGTTAGTTCGGATTACTTTTTGGGCCGGGTCAAGAAATTCGACCCGGTTTTCTGAATTTACCACAAATTTTTGGCTTACCAAGCTAAAACTTTAACTCAAATTTTTGTTCGATGTACAGTATTAATTTGCTTTTTTCTTATATTTTAGTCTTGAGCATTTTCGCAGCTTGAGGTTATTTGAATCTGTCTGTATCTGACAGACTATTGTTTAGCTTTATCAGTTTCATGGTTATTATATAAATCTATTTAGTACCATGTGTTTTGCAGAAAATTTTCGCAACCAAGTTAGATGTTTGCGCAATATAAAATAATAGCCAATTTTTTAAAGTTCTCCGTGGTTTTGGACCGCTCTTTTCACCATGGATTGATTTTCCAAAATTTCGCAGACGGATAATTATTGGTTTTGCCAACTCATTTCTGCATTAATTTAAAAAATACTGCAGTCTTATTAAATACTTTTTAAAAACCTAGAGCAAACATAGGTATGTCACAGTTATTGTTTTTATGATGGTGATGGAACATGGAAGCCAAAAATTTAGCATTCTTAGTCAAAATCGAAAATTTTTTGCAGATTTTGGTATTTTCTGGAAAACAGGGTCACCGGGTCAGGGCTCAACCGGGTTACCGGGTCAAGCCTAAATGACCCGGTTCCCTACTGCTCAGGACCGCGTATAGTAGGATGGTAGGCTCAATTGTCCACGACTGTCAGATTTTATGTTTTAGCTTTTTCAAGAAATATTCGTACGCATAGAACAGAATAGGCTTTGAGGCTGTCGCATAAATAGCAATGGCATAAGCACTAAGCAGTAG